>RCUC01161909.1:0-141351 GCA_003697995.1 Taxidea taxus jeffersonii | reverse complement strand
TTTTTAAGATTTTATTTATTTATTTGACAGAGAGACAGAGATCACAAGTAGGCAGAGAGGCAGGCAGAGAGAGAGAGAGAGGAGGAAGCAGGCTCTCTGCTGAGCAGAGAGCCCGATGCAGGGCTGGATCCCAGGATCCTGGGATCATGACCTGACCCGAAGGCAGAGGCTTTAACCCACCGAGCCACCCAGGCGCCCCTAAATTTCTTTATTTGTAATGGTTAGAGGCAAGTGACACATTCTCTTTAAATTCAACTGGAAGGCCCCTCGGCAGCTCAGTCAATTAAGCACCAGCCTTGGGCTCAGGTAGAGTCCTGCATCAGACTCCCTGCTCAGTGGGGACTCTGCTTCTCCCTCTACCCTTCTGCCCTGCATGTGATCTCTCTCTCAAATAAATAAAATCTTCTTAAAAATAAATAAGTGGATAAAAATAAATGCAACTAGAAAAAAAAATCCAAAATCATCATTTGCATTACCCAGGTGATAACTGAAAATTACACTTTAAGATTGTATTTTAGGGACGCCTGGGTGGCTCAGTTGGTTGGGCGGCTGCCTTCGGCTAGGGTCGTGATCCCAGCTCCCTAGGATCGAGTCCCGCATCGGGCTCCTTGCTCGGAGGGGAGCCTGCTCCTCCTTCTGCCTCTGCCTGCCTCTCTGTCTGCCTGTGCTCTCTCTCTCTCTCTCTCTCTAACTAATAAATAAATAAAATCTTAAAAAATTTTTTTTTAAAAATTGTATTTTATATTTTATTTTACCTTTTAAAAATTTTTTGGA
Source organism: Taxidea taxus jeffersonii (assembly GCA_003697995.1). Lineage (NCBI taxonomy): Eukaryota > Metazoa > Chordata > Mammalia > Carnivora > Mustelidae > Taxidea > Taxidea taxus. Next base: position 140,577 of record RCUC01161909.1, on the reverse strand, counting down.
GTAATCTCAACAGCCAACCAGGACTTGAACCCACAACCCTGAGATCAAGAGTGGCACACCCCACCAACTTGGCCAGCCAGGTACCCCACCTTTTTATTTGAAAACATAAATATATAACATACCAGCTTCATAATGTATGGTATTAAAATGTCACAAGTTAGAACCACTATTTTGTTTGAAATTTTAACTTACCACATTTTGGGTATTTTGCAGATGTATTGGAAACTGATTATTTATACCATTATAAACTGCATGGGTTTGGCTCCCAGCTCTCCTGTGTATAAGCTGTATAGCTTTGGCCAACTTATTTCACCTTTCTAAACTCAATATTTCTTTATAAGAATGATAAAATATTTGCCTTATGGGATTGTTTTGATGATTAAATTTAAATTAGTTAACATTGTAAAGTGGCAGGTAATAATTGCTATTTAAATGTTTGTTTGGTAAAAATATATAAATATCACCATGCTTTCATTAATACTCAGACATCCTTTCAAAAGCAGCAATTAATAGGATTATTTCCTTAGCAACAATACTACAGCTTTGATACTACCAGTATAACGCAAGTTATCCTCATGCTGCAATAATGAGAAATTCGGTTAGTAAGTATATAGTTGTATACAGAATATTACACAAGTAATCTACATGAAAATGCTTGTTGCACAACTTAAGCCAATCCTGGTAAACATTTCAACATTCACATTTTAAATTTCCAACTCCTAATAAACTGCCTTCTGGATGTCTCACTGTCATACCAAATTCAATATGGTTAAATTCCCATCTCTAATAATGGTACCATCACTCTGCCAGTAACCTGACATGGAGAATGGAATCACTGTAGACTCCTCTTCCCTCATCTGTTCATAACCAGTAAGCATGTGTTAATTCTTCCCCTAAAAATGGTTCTTGTACCTTTAGTCTTTCCCTCCCCACTACTGTCACTCCAATTCACACAATTTCTCTTGCTTACACTGATGCAGGACTTCTTTTTTTTTTTTTTAAGATTTTATTTATTTATTTGACAGAGATCACAAGTAGGCAGAGAGGCAGGCAGAGAGAGAGAGGAGGAGGAAGCAGATTCCCCACTGAGCAGAGAGACCGACACGGGGCTCGATCCCAGGACCATGGGATCATGACCTGAGCCAAAGGCAGAGGCTTTAACCCACTGGGCCACCCGGTGCCCCTGATGCAGGACTTCTAATCCATCTCACTCCAGTCTCCTAGTGGAAAGCATTGCAGTACAATTGTCTCTCACCATTGGTTCTCACTCAATCAATGCACTGCAATTTACTTCCACCCCATCATTCCTAAGAAGCTTCTCTTGCCAGTGTCATCAAAGATCTGTTAGTTATCAATGCCACTGTATACCCACAATCCTTATCTAACTAGACCTCAAAATTCCCTCCTCCAGTTTTTCAAGACCTTGCTCATTTTCCTGATTTTCCTCCCTACTTGTAACTGTGCCTCCTTCTGCATCAATTCCCTGGGGCTTTTTCTTTTCTTTATCCTGTAAATATTGGTCTTTCTTGGGTTTTTAATCCTTGGCTCTCTTGTCTTATAGTTCTTCACTTGCATGATTGGTTTTACTGCTCTCAAACATCTACAACACACATCACTGTAAACTCCATTAAAACAAAGCCTAGATCTCCTTTGTTCTGAATTCTACCCCAGTGCCTGGACACAGCACTTTTCCTATACTTGTGTCCCAAGTCCCAGACCTATATCCTAGTCACTTCATGTACCAGCTGTAACCTTGAATAAGGCACCTGTGCCACACTTTGGTAATTTTTGCAATGAGAATAGTAAGACCTACCTCAGAGTGCTGCTATGAGAGTTAAGTGCTTGTAAAGTACTGAGCATATTACCTGGCACATGTAATTATAAAAGTTTAGGTGTGTTATTATGGCGTATCTAATGTTTACTAACCAACTCCTCCCCATACACCAAATACAACATGTCCCAAACCAAACAAACCCCTACATTAACCTACTCAGTCCATCTTGGTTAATGACAAACCCATGGAAGCAATTACCTAAGTCCTCTCCCATTCTAGTGAGTCAAGTCATCTTTAATCTCCATCCTATGAACAACCACCCTCCATCTCTACAGCCAGAGCCCAAGTTCTGGTCTCTCTGTCTCACATTACCCACTCCTTGACCTTTTGCCCCTACTGCTGCCAGAGTGATCCTTTTAAAATATATATATCCTGGGGCGCCTGGATGGCTCAGTTGGTTAAGCATCTGCATGCAGCTCAGGTCATGATCCCAGGGTCCACAGGGAACCTGTTTCTCCCTCTCTTCTCCACTCATGTTCTCTTTCACTGTTTCTCTCTCTCTCTCAAATAAGTAAATAAAATCATATATATATTACATATTTATATGTATATATAAACATAAAATACATATATTTTTATATATCATTTTATTCTCAGGGTAAAACACACAGCCTTCATGATCTGGTTGTTGCCTTCCTTGCCAGATTTGTCTTTCATGGCTCTCTTCTCTTACTTTATCTTCTAAAAGCATGAAGGACAAAAATCAGAGTAACAGTAACAGCTGGCGGTTAGTAAGGAAATGAAAGTTTAAAGAACTTAAATAAGTTGCCATCTAGGAAAAAAAAAAAGTGGGACACCTGGCTGGCTCAGTTGGCAGAGCATGCAACTCTTGATCTTGGGGCTTAAGTTCAAGCCCCGTGTTTGGTGTAGAGATTATGTAAAAAAAATAAAATGTAGGGAAAAGAAAAAAAGGAACAGGTGGCCCAAAGTCACAAAGCAGGTATGAGGCAGAGCCAACCTCCAAAGTTAAATTTTCCTCCAAAGAATGTGTTTAATCACTACAGTATGCTGCGATTCAACTGCAGTTGTCTTCCCAAAGACACATATCATTTCTCTCTTTGACACCTTTGCACATTTTTTTCCTTCCATGACGAACGCCTCTCCCATTTATCTTACATATTCTATAAAATTAGGCTCAAAATATCCTTTCAATAATTAATTTTAAGACCCCTTTTTGCTAGAATTTTGCTTTCTGAGTAAGGGATCAGAGAAGAAAAGGACTTAGAAAATTGACTTGGGGAAAGAGAACAGTGAAAAAGGTATTTAAAACTGGAGGCATTTAGATGGCATGTAACAAGTGTCAATTTCCTTTCAAATGTAAAGAAGTAAATATTATTAAAGATATGGCTCAGAATACTTTTCTGTAAAATCTCCACTAACTTCATCTCTGGACAAAATTTAATATTCACCATTTATATACTTCTAATGTAGCTTCAACTGTATTGTAAGAGCATCTGGGTGGCTCAGTCAGTTGAGCATTGGACTTGTGGTTTCGGCTTGGGTCATGATCTCAGAGTCCTGGGATGGAGTTCTGGTGGGGTTCCTTGCTCAGGGGGAGTCTGCTTCTGTCTCTTTCCTTCTCCTTCTGCCCCTCCCCACCAAGCTCATGCTCTCTCTCTCTCTCCCTTGAAAATAACTAAAGCTTTATTAAACTGAATTGTATTTATTTAATACCTTCCCTAATTCTTTTTTTATTTCTTTTTTTAAAGACTTTTTTTTTTAATTTGACAGAGATCACAAGTAGGCAGAGAGGCAGGCAGAGAGAGAGAGAGAAGGAAGCAGACTCCCCACCGAGCAGAGAGCCCAATGCGAAGCTCGATCCCAGGACCCTGAGATCATGACCTGAGAGGAAGGCAGAGGCTTAACCCACTGAGCTACCCAGGTGCCCCCAATTCTTTTTTTAAGAGATTTTACTTATTTATTTGAGAGAAAGAGAGTGCCCACATGCACTTTCATGAGCTGGGGGGAGCAGCAGAGGGAGAGGGACAAGCAGACTCCCTGCTGAGCAAGGAGCCTGAAGCTGGGCTCCATCCCAGGATCTGGAGATCACAACCTGTTTAACTGACTGAGCTACCCAGACACCCCTAATGTCTTCCCTAATTCTTGAAGATAGGAATGAATACATGTTATAGGGGTTTTAAACAGAGGGTCACAGGGAGTTTAGCAAATATATACCCAACAAACGTTTATTGAATATTAATGCTAGAATAAGATCCATTTCACTAATTTACTAAAAAAAAAAACTAGGAGTGGCCCCTCACTGCCTAAAGCCCTGTTATCTTTTTTTTTTTTTCCAAGATTTTATTTATTTGACAGACAGAGATCACAAGTAGGCAGAGAGGCAGGCAGAGAGAGAGAGAGAGGAGGAAGCAGGCTCCCCGCTGAGCAGAGAGCCTGACTCGGGGCTCAATCCCAGGACCCCAGGATCATGACCCGAGCTGAAGGCAGAGGCTTTTTTTTTTTTTTAAAGATTTTTATTTATTTATTTGACAGATGGAGATCACAAGTAGGCAGAGAAGCAGGCAGAGAGAGAGAGGAGGAAGCAGGTTCCCTGATGAGCAGAGAGCCCTATGTGGGGCTCCATCCCAGGACCCTGGGATCATGACCTGAGCCGAAGGCAGAGGCTTTAACCCACTGAGCCACCCAGGCACCCCGAGCCCTGGTATCTTAATCTAACATTCAAGGGGCTCCACAAAAACAAACTCACTTGTCCAATCTTTTCTCTCTTGCCTTTCAAATGAACCTCCTACTCCATCCAGTCAGACTGGTCTATACTTCAGAACCCCAAAGCATCATAAACTTTCCCCCTTCTATGTTTTTTCTTCCCTTTATCTCTTTTCCTCTTATTCAGTATGTTAAAAACACAAAACAAAACAAACAACAACAACAACAACAATAAAACCAAGACAACAGGGGCACCTGGGTAGCTTGTAGGTTAAGCAATCTGCCCACAGCTCAAGTCATGATCCCAGGGTCCTGGGTTCGAGTCCCACATAAGACTCTTTGCTGAGCACAGAGCCTGCTTCTCCTTCTCCCACTGCGTCTCCCTCTCCCCCTGCTCGTTCTCTCTCTCTAACAAATAAATAAAATCTTAAAAAAAAAAGAAAAGACAACAGGCCCAAATGGAGCCATTAATGCTAAACCTCATATCACCAAACCGAGACTCAATTACAGTTTCTACTCTCTCAGAAATGGAATCTTAAACCAGTCAGTCAATCAGGAAATGTCTGATTAGCCCTAGTTAGGTAATTTGCCATCTCCTAAAGGAATTAACTTTGCAATAACTAACCCACTTTTTTGCCTGGTATAACTTCCTTGTTCCCACTCCCATTTGGCACTTAAAGTCTTTCATTTTGTGGAGTTCTTCCCAACTTTTCTATCTGCTAGATTATTGTTATCTATTGCCTGATTTGAATTGATTTTTTTCTCAGAGAGCCTTTTACATTTTAAAAATATGCATCAGTTTATCTTTTAACAAGGATTACATAGCCTTTAAAGCTCTGGTCACAACCTGGTAGTTCATAAACCAAATTAGACTCACAGACATATTTGGTTTGACTTGTAGTTAAATTTTTTTCTGAGCTAAACGTCAATATTCAACAATCAGGAGCTTTTGAATTAAAAACTAGATACCAGATTTTCTGTGAAAACTGAGAGGTTAAGCAGACTTACTTTCCTACAAAATCTCAATTGGCTGAAACTAAGTAGAGGCTGCACTCCTTGGATGGGCTGATCTAATGTCACCCCAGCCTGTGTTATTCCTGTCAGAATTTTAGCTTGTGACCTCTGTGTTGAGAACTAGACCAACTTCCAAAACATTCTGAAGTGTTTTCCTAGACCCCAGAGGCCCACAAATCCCAATCACACTTCAGCACAAAACACCTATTATTTATATGACTCATCTGTAATTAATCCTGTATTACTTTATGGAAACTCCCATATTATTATTCTGATATTACAAAGAATAAAGAAAGAAAGGTTTTGAGCAAAGCAGAGAGAACCCAAAAAACCTTACGGGGTGGCAATGGTAATTATTGATCATCCATTCAACAGGTATTTGTTCTGCTCCTAATCTAGGGATTTCCAGACTACTGAGACAATATTGCTGACATAGGACCAGGCACCATAATAAGCACTTGACATACTGATCCCATTTACTGTTCACAACAATGCTATGAAGTAGACATACCCATTTTCCAAATGAGGAAACAGAGGAGGACCAGGCTTCTAACCTAAGTTTGTTTGACTCTAAATCTTACAGTCTGGTTTTGTTTTGTTTTTTTTTCACAAGTAGGCAGAGAGGCAGGCGGAGAGGAGGAAGCAGGCTCCCTGCTGAGCAGAGAGCCCGATGTGGGTCTCCATCCCAGGACCCTGGGATCATGACCTGAGCCAAAGGCAGAGGCTTTAAACCACTGAGCCACCCAGGCACCCCTACAGTCTGGTTTTTTAAATTACTGGGTGATTTCGTTTGTTTTATTACTGCTATGGTCCAGAAACTACTATTTGTTGGGTTAAGCCCAGAAGCTTGATTTTTCAAAGTGCAACCTGAGTTGATCAAGCCAACAAGGACTAATTCATAGCAGCTAAACTCTCAAGGGACGTCTTAATCAAAACGTCACATTATTATTCTACCAGTTAGATATTCATGTTAACAAGTCACTGCATTCTCAGTTTTGTCTTTTAACACATGAGCGGCTAGTCATCATTGAAAGCAGTTTAGTAAGCAAGGCATCATTGCAGAAGCAGTTAATTAAATGATTTTACTGGCTAGTTTATCCAACTATGCAATTTACTATGCCACATTAGAAACTGTCAAGGGACCAGACAGGTATCAGGCCATCCACCTGTTCAGATGACTGCTACCCTAGATGGTGATTGAAGCACACGATGTCAAACCCTTATATTTTGGAATATTCTCTAGGACTCTGATACATTTTATACTGATTTGGTTATTTCTTTTTTTTTTAAGATTTTATTTATTTATTTGACAGACAGAGATCACAAGTAGGCAGAGAGGCAGGCTGAGAAAGAGGGGGAAGCAGGCTCCCCACTGAGCAGAGAGCCCAATGCGGGACTCGATCCCAGGACCCTGAGATCATGACCCGAGCCCAAGGCAGACGCTTTAACCCACTGAGCCACCCAGGCGTCCCTGATTTGGTTATTTCATTCTCATCTTTCTGGGAAGCACTTCATAGTAGGCCTCCTATACTACTGTGTAGTCATATTTTTATTTCACTCATAGATGCTTATGTCTTGTCTTCCTAACCAGATTATAACCAATTTCATGGCAGTGATGATAATAATATATTTGAAGAGTTTTGCTCTATGTTCCCATTTTATTCACAAAGCCACATAGCAAAGTCATCCACGTTAATATTTTCCCTACCTTTTTTTCTTTTACAAAAGGTGAAATCTCATGTTAAGTGAAGTAAATTGATTTACTCAAGCTTATAAACTTAGTCAGTGTAGGACCAGGTTTTGGTCCTGGGTCTTGCGGTCTCCGTTCATCACAATTCCTACTATGCTAAGCTGCTTATGCGTGACCATGCTTAATATTCCCTTTTGTGCCCCAAAGCACCATGTTGTAGATAGCCAATAAATATTTACAGAGGTTTATTATTGTAATTAGAAGCCAAATGAGTCATAATTCCTACTATATGCATATAAACAATTACCAACTATATTTCTCAACAATGCAACAATGCAAGTTATTATCTGATTATTATTCTAAATGAGTATTTCTCAATGTATGGCCTGGGGAATACTTGCATCAAAGTCACTTAGGATGCCTGTCAAAACTGCAGATTCCCAGGCACCTGGGTGGCTCAGTGGGTTAAGCCTCTGCCTTTGGCTCATGTTCCCAGAATCCTGGGATTGAGCCTCAAATCGGGCTCTCTGCTCAGCGGGGAGCCTGCTTCCCCCTCCCTCTCTGCCTGCCTCTCTACCTACTTGTGATCTCTCTCTCTGTCAAATAAATAAATAAAATCTAAACAAAACAAAACTGCAGATTCCTGGGCTTTTCTCCAATCCTATTGCATTGAATTCCTGGGCTTGGAGCCCAGAAACATGCATTTTTTAAAAATATTTATTTATTTATCTAAGACAGTAGGCAGCACTAGAGGGAGAGAGAGAATCCCAAGTGGATTCCCCAGTGAGGGCTGAGCCGGCCTGTGGGGCTTGGTCTGAAGACTGAGATCATGACCTGAGCCCAAATCAAGAGTCGGACACTTAACCAACTTGAGACACCCAGGTGCCCCCAGAAACATGCCTTTAAAAAAAAAAAGATTTTATATATTTATTTGACAGAGAGAGATCACAAGTAGGCAGAGAGGCAGGCAGGGGGAGGGGGGGAAGCAGGCTCCCAGGACCCTGAGATGACCTGAGCCAAAGGCAGAGGCTTAACCCGCTGAGCCACCCAGGCACCCCCAGAAACATACATTTTAACAAGCTTCTCCTGTAAGTGTTAATCACACTGAAGTTTGACAATCACTAATCTAAAAATACATGAGGGATAGAGTGAACATAAAAGACCAGGTTCTCTTGGGAAGTCAATGTCAACATATAAAAATCATAGAGCAGAGGATATATTTCCTTGATTCTCAGATACCCTCAATTGTAAAGTTTGCCATTGATTTAATAACAGCTTTTGAAGAGAAGAAGAGCATTAAATGTTCACAAAATGTTTAATACCCGGGTGTCTGGGTGGCTCACTCAGTTTAAAGTGTCTGACTTGAGCTCAGGTCACAATCTCAGTGTCCTGGGACCAAGCCCCATATTGGGCTCCATGCTTAGAGGGGACTCTGCTTCTTCCTCTCCCTCTCTCTCTATCCCCCATCCCCACTTGTGTGCTCATTCTCTCTCTCTCTCAAATAAATAAAATCCTTTTTAAAATGCTTAATTCTGGGGCGCCTGGGTGGCTCAGTGGGTTAAGCCTCTGCCTTCAGCTCAGGTCATGATCCCAGGGTCCTGGGATCGAGCCCCACATGGGGCTCTCTGCTCAGCAGGGAGCCTGCTTCCTCCTCTCTCTCTCTCTCTGCCTGCCTCTCTGCCTACTTGTGATCTCTGTCTGTCAAATAAATAAATAAAATCTTAAAAAAAATAAAATGCTTAATTCTGAATCTAGAAATTTTCAAATATTAAGATAGTGAAACTTAGACCTGAGGAAATGCAGTAATTGTATTTTTTAATAATTGTATTTTAAATGGTATAGTTAAAAGAGAGGATTTTAAAGTTGGAAGTTGGATATAATTTGAGTAGACTTTAAAAGCTAAACTGGAATTAAGAGAAAAAAGGAGAAGACATTTTGAATTAGGGAAACAAAATGAGCCAATAATTTGCATAGGTATAATGAGTTCAGTGAGTGAGCAAATCTTCTAGAAAGAGGGTTGTTATTACATTTTAGTAGCTGATAAGGCTGTTAGATAGAATGAGGATTAAGACCAACGAGGATGCTAGACCAACTCGTGATATTTAGTGGTTAAAGAAGTGTCTTTAAGGGTTTTCAGTGATAGATGGAAATATTGAATGCATTGTTTAATCTGGCAATATACACAATGTACTCCAAAGAAAATAAACTATAGAGAAATCAGTTAGCAGGTTTACTCCGGCATACTCACTGACCTAGGACAATACCAGAGAGAATGGAAGGCAAGCCTTGGGTAAAATATTGAAGGAAGAGTCAAATCCTGATTGGACCTAAACATTTGGAAATCTATTAAAGGAACAGAGATTCAGTTACAAGGACATTGATTATAGTGAAGTTCATAATAGTTAAACAATTGAAATGTCCAAGAAGCAGGGATTGGTTCAGCCATACAATGGAATATTATTAATTCACTAGAGATGTCATAGGTGAATGTATATTAATGCATAAAGGTGCCACTATATATGTATATATTTTTTAAGATTTTATTTTTTTGTAAGTAAGCTCACACCCAACATGGGACTTGAACTCACAACTCCGAGATCAAGAATTGCAGCTGTGCCATCTGAGTCAGCTATGCCCTAAAATGTTCACAATATATTGTAACTAAAAAAATGTGTTCGAAATGGTCCCATTTTCATTTACAAAAATATGTATGTGTTCAGATGCCTTGAAAATTCAAGGACATACATACAGTGAAGTATCACTAGTATTATCTCTAATATTTCATTCCACATAGTATGGTGAAGAGTAGTTTTTCCTTTCTTTTTTTGCTTATGTTTGCTAATTTTTCTAAAATGAAAATCTTTTACATTAAGAAAGCACAATTAAATATTTACTCACATTAAACATTTTAAATTAAAAAATAGGACTTGTTGACCATGAGGAAACTAAACAAAAGTACTTGAATGTTTTAAGCCTGGGTGCCAGAGAGTGATATTAAGGTAGAAAAATGTGGGAAAGACAAGAGCAAAGAAGTATTTTGAGATCAGGATAGCAATATATGGTTTTCAACATGATTTGAAGGTATACACAAAACACACAAGCGCACATGCGCGCACACATACCCACAAACACATACACCCCCTGTCAAGGGAGAATATATGGAAAAAATGACCAAAAAACTACTTCAGAGAGTTCTGGGTGTGTAATGAAAAACAAAATTGGCTATAGAAGGTGAATTTAGAAGCCTTCTGATCTTGCTAAGTTTATTTATTTGCCATTGGGGTGGGGGAAGAGAGGCTTCCCCTAGTGCTAGAATAGTAATTCTCAAACTTTACTCTGAATCAGAATCACCTAAAGGTCTTGTCAAAGCACAGGCCTCTGTATAGCTGGGCTTCACACAGAGTTCCTGCTTCTGTAGATCTGGGGTGGGCTTAGAGAATTTTCATTTTTATTAAGTTCCCAGGTGATGTTAATACTACTAATCCAAAAACCACACTTTGAGCATAACTGTACTAAACTTGAGAGAAATCTAGCAAACCAGTAGGAGTGTTTTTGAGGAGGTATGTCCTAAGGCATGGTATACTTGCTCCAAAAGCAAAACCTTAACCATTGTCATAAGACCAGCAGAAGAGGGATTTTGAGATGAAGGTGATGGAATATAATCCTTGAATTCATTCCTGATCAGCCTATATAGACCCAAATTTAGGTCCCACTCTTAAAAAGAACTACATAAGTAAAATTAAAAAAAAAAAAAAACCTATTTCACCAATACTTAGCATAGTAGAGCTATAATGAGGGGAAAAGAAGGTCATTTTCCTCCATTTACCATCATGCATCTTTAATACCACCAGGACAGACTAGCATCTGGTGAAGCAGCATGGAATAGAAGCAGCACCTGGTAGAATATCATAGGATTGGATTTGTTTCTGAACAGGTGTGGGACTCCTCATGGGGGCTCTCAGAAATAATTAAATAGGGGATGTACTTTGCGGGAGGCTGGAATTTCTGCATAAGCAGTTGGGGGCCACAGCCAGCACAATTTGAGTTACATGGAAACACTTGATTTTAACTCACAATTTTACCACCGTATCTTTTTTTTTTTTTTTTTTTTAATTTTTTTTTTTTTTTTTTTGACAGAGAGAGATCACAAGGAGGCAGAGAGGCAGGCAGAGAGAGAGGAGAAGCAGGCTCCCCGCTGAGCAGAGAGCCCGATGTGGGGCTCGATCCCAGGACCCTGAGACCATGACCTGAGCCGAAGGCAGAGGCTTTAACCCACTGAGCCACCCAGGTGCCCCTTTACCACAGTATCTTGAGCAAGGAGCTAAGAGAAAAGAAGTAAAGGCATATATGCCCCATACCTGTGTGATCTGCTCCGACCCAATTTTGGTTCAGCTAATAATAAAAAATCTTCAAATTATTTTTAGTAGAACCATAAAAAAGTCAAATAGTTTATAGAAAAACAAAGTAGTTCTCGGCCCTATCCTTTCACACTTCTGAGTGCTATTCTTTAGAACCAGTCCCATTCAACTCCTAGATATTCTTTAGTTCTTTAACTCCAATTTCTGAGTAACATGATAAGACTCTGATTTCCTCATTTAAAAACTGTAGATAGTGTTTACTGATTTATTCCTATGGGAGATGAGGATTTAGGAAGAAAAAAACATAGGCCAGGGAATAATTAGGATGCTGATACACACTAGTAGTAAGATGATAAAGACTCAGCAAGGGGGGGAGGCTATAGCTGAATGAAATAGAAAAGGAGTGTATAATGTCAGTAAGACGATGGATGAGATAATAATCCGCAAATAAATTAGGGTAAAAGTCAAAGATAGTACCAACTTCTCTGTCATGGTAGCTAAAAAAGCCACGATTCAACTTAAAAAAAAAACAGTACTTTAAAAGAATAATCATTTTGGGGCACCTGTGTGGCTCAGTGGGTTAAAGCCTCTGCCTTCTGCTGGGGTCATGATCCCAGGGTCCTGGGATGGAGCCCCACATCGGGCTCTCTGCTCGGCAGGGGTCCTGCTTCCCCCTCTCTCTTTGCCTGCCTCTCTGCCTACTTGTGATCTCTGTCTGTCAAATAAAGAAATAAAATCTTTTAAAAAATAAAAATATAAAAATAAAAGAATAATCATTTTGAGAGTTAGAGATTTTTGTTTGTTTGTTTCTTAAGCCTGAGATAACAATTGGCCTGTGATTTTAATTAGGATAATGTAGCTTAATTCCTCAATTATCTAACACTAAAAGATTTTTCTCATCTGAATTTTTATGTTATTGCTTGTACCACTCAGTATTTTTTTTTTTAATTTATTTATTTGTTAGAGAGAGAGAGCGCGAGCGAGCACAGGCAGACAGAGAGGCAGGCAGAGGCAGAGGGAGAAGCAGGCTCCTTGCTGAGCAAGGAGCCTGATGTGGGACTCGATCCCAGGACGCTGGGATCATGACCTGAGCCGAAGGCAGCTGCTTAACCAACTGAGCCACCCAGGCGTCCCAGTATTTTTTTTTTTTTAAGTAGGCTCCACACCCAGTGTGGAGCCCAACATGGGGACTGAACTCAAAACCCTCAAATCAAGACCTGAGCTAAGATCAAGAGTTAGACACTTAACTGAGCCATGCAGGTGCCCACCACTCACTTAGTATTAATTATTAACTGAAATATTCTCAACATTTCATGCGAATATATATTATTTCCCAAAACAGATTTTGCCCTTCCAAAAAGTAAAATCGATGTTTTTTTAAAAAAGATTGTATTTATTATTTATTTGACAGACAGAGATCACAAGTAGGCAGAGAGACAGGCAGAGAGAGAGGGGGAAGCAGGCTCCCTGCCGAGCACAGAGCCCGACGTGGGGCTCGATCCCAGGACCCTGAGATCATGACCCGAGCCGAAGGCAGAGGATTTAACCCACTGAGCCACCCAGGCGCCCCTAAAATCCATGTTTTACACTTGTTATCTCCCATATTTCACTCTCTGGCACTATCAGTAACTCCATACTAAGGATACTTTTTTATAGCATATTGTTCAGACATCATTTGAAAAATGTAAAGGATACATTAAAATCTGTGATCAATATTCTAAGAGATGAAAGGTCAGGTGCCTTTAAGCAAGAAAAGGGAACTAGAAAGAATTCTTGGAAATTAAATATACAATAGTACTAGTAAACAATGTATTAAAAAGAATTAAAAAAAGATAAAGTTGAGAAAAATCTCGCAGAAAGTAAAACAAAAAGATAAAAGAATAAATAAGAATTATTAAAGAAGTAAAAAAAGAAAATTTTCCAGAACTGAAGAACTTAAGTTTCTACATTGAATGTGATTACCAAGTATGCATTCCCACGATTAAAGCAAAACCCACTCAAATGTGTATCAGATACTGAAATATCAGAACACCCAGAAAAAAGAGACTATTGAATAAACTTCAGAGAAAAGATGTAAGTTATATACAAAGGTTCTGGAGTAATCAAACTATTATAATCATCTGGAAGCTAAGAGATGATGATCGATAACTTCAAAATGAAGGAAAAGTACTTCCAACATTGAATTTTATATCTAGCCAAACTGTAAACATAAAGGTAAAATAGAGGTCTTTTTTCAGACACACAAAATCTACAAAAATGTGTTTCCTATGCCCTCTTTCTCAGGAACCTAAATAAGAATATGTTCTTATTTAATAAGAATCAAAGAAAAGAAGAAAGGAAATCCAAGAAAGAAAGGAATCAACATGGAAATGAGGAGGAAGGAACTCTATGACAATAGTGAAGAGAAGTCCCAGGATAGGAGCTGTGCAGCAGCCCTGTAAAACAGTAAATTTAAATCAGAGTAAGAGAAGTGTTTGAGGAGGGATATACTCAAGATTAAAATGGATCTGAAAGGTAACCTCATAGGTTTGACTGTTCTGGTAAGTTTTTGGTTGAGTTAGTGGTAGGTGAAGAGTTAAGCAAAAAAGGAAACAATGAGGTAATTGTTAATTCCAGGAAAACAAAAACTTTAACAAAAAAATAAATGTAATCACAGTCATAGTAAAATACCCGACTTAAATGGTAAATAATATTCACATAACTCTGACCGTTTAAGCTTTGAGTACCTTATTTAATCAAAACTTTTTAAGTATGGGGCACCTGGGTGGCTCAGTGGGTTAACCCCTCTGCCTTCGGCTTGGGTCATGATCCCAGCGTCCTGGGATCCCAGCGTCCTGGGATGGAGCCCCGCATCCGGCTCTGCTCAGCGGGGAGCCTGCTTCCTCCTCTCTCTCTCTCTCTCTCTCTGCCTGCCTCTCTGCCTACTTGTGATCTCTGTCTGTCAAATAAATAAATAAAATCTAAAAAAAAAAAAAAAACTTTTTAAGTAATTGGGAGGTTGGAACAAGAGGAGGAAGAAAGGTATGAGAGAAAAGAATAAATCCTCCTCTCCCATAAGAATAAATCAATAAACAAAATCTACAATTTTTTTAAGGTTTTGTTTATTTATTTGACAGAGATCACAAGTAGAGAGACAGAGAGAGAGAGAAGGGGAAGCAGGCTCCCTGCTGAGCAGAGAGCTCGATGCTGGGCTCCATCCCAGGACCCTGAGATCATGACCTGAACCGAAGGTAGAGGCTTAACCCACTGAGCCACCCAGGCGCCCCAAATCTACAATTTTTTAATGAAGAAATCAGAGTACAATTACGTTACTCAAAAGTTCAGGTATAAGGAGCTAATGAATATCTAGGAGTTGAAAGAGACTGCTTTGAAAGAACTAAAAAATGTAGAGGAATGGAGCAGGGAACTGCTTTGTTCTTAAATAAACTATTTGACTTTAAGACTGTTATATCTGTAACTTGGAGAATAATTTAAAAATTTGGGGTAGTAACTATTATATTTTAAAGTGGTATATTTTACCTTACATTTAAGTTTTATTAATATATATTTATTATATATATCTTATATATATAAGATAAATATAAGCGGAAAAGAATGAGACATTTTCAGCATGTTGTCTTCTGGGTTTTCTCCCTAGGAGCCACTCCCCACCTCCTTAGAAAAATAGCTATGTACATTTTCGCAAACTTAAATAATTACATATGTACATTTTCACCACTGTTCATGTTGGCTTATGCAATTCCTGACAACATATAAAAAGAAAAATTGGTTCTGTTTCTTTCTATTAATAAAATTATTAAATTATGCATGTGAGCATTTGAAACATATGAAACATTTAAAACAGTGAAAACTACCAGAGCAAGTACAGGCCTATCTAAGCAGGTTTAAAAAAAAAAAAAGATAGTGAAAGGCTATTATTTGAGACATGTGTGCCATACTTTTTGGCTCTGTGGTGTCTGGACTGTAAATGACCCTCTCATTCAATTTACTCATATAATATACCTTCACTTATTTATTTATATTATTTTTTTAAGTAAGCTCAATGCCCAATGTGGGATTTGAATTTACCACCCTGAGACTGAGTTACATGCTCTACTGACTGAGCCAGCCAGGTACTCCTATAATATACCTTTCTATCTATTTATATTCAAGGCATCATGCTAAGTTCTGAATTAACTGAAATCTCTAATATTCTCATTTGCACTTAATGGCCCTAACTAAATACCATAAAACGCTTCATCCATCATCCAGCAGCCTATATCTTATAACTCTACAGGCAAAGCAGCCCTGGAACCCCAAGATCAAGAGCCACATGCTCTGTGGACTGAGCCAGCCAGGCGCCCCCAGCAGCATGTATCTTAATCTGTTAACATTTGCAGCCTTTTTTCAGGGCAAAATCCTGATGTGAACAATAGTATTTATTGCTTATAAATTGATATGGAGACCAAAAACACATAAAACTTCTAAATTCAACATTTTGAAGATGCTATTATCTTTTTAAATTTTCCTCTTTTCCAGGAGTTGGGTAAATATCACAATATTGTGTTAATGCAGAAAGATGGAAGAAGCTCCATCTTCTGTATTTCCAGGAAACCATACTTCTCAAGCAAATATTAAAAACAGTGCAATAAGAAAAAAGAATTACTAGACAGTAAACCCAACGAAGATATAAACCCTTTGTCTTAATCACCTTAGCATCCCCAGTGCCACAGTATCCAGCAATGTATTTGGTCCTGAAATGTGTTACATGAGTGAATGAAACTAGTTTGTAATTTTGTCTACCTTCTCTAAAAGAGATAGATACCATTCCATTAGCCTAACTACGAAGTAAGACTTGTCTTGTCAACTGTTCTATCTCTTGAACCTAAAAAATAATGATGAAAGACTAAAAAAATAGGCGGCGCGGGGGGGTGGGGGAGCTCCTTGTCGAGAACAGGTCAGAATAGGATCCAAATCCCATTTTGTCACCAAAAAAACGTCGGGCTACTCCGTCCTCTCTGAAAATTGTGTGGCTTTAAGACGACTCAACTCTAATTAGAAAACTCTTTCGAGAACAGGCACTTCCCACTGTATCCAAAGTGAGGCCAAGTTAACAAAACCGCAAAAACTTGGCTAATTCAGGCACAAGCTAATTTATTATTACTGGCCCAAATCACCTACTTTTTTTTTTCTTGCTGTGCAGGCCAATATCCACAACCGCACTGACGCCTCGAGTAGGGCGAACGGTTTCACCAGTAGCTGGTGGGGAGCCCAGTTGTTCTCAGCCAAAACCCTGGGAGACTGGGATTTATGCGGGGTGGTAATCCAAACACCTCGAGTAGATTCCAACCTTTAAAAATCGGCAACTCGTAAAAATTCCTTCAATTTTCCATGTTACATGCCGAGAAACAAATCTCCTGAGCTCTTCGGGGACGAGCTCTTTTCCAAATAACACAAACACCGCCAACTCCCCACGCTTGAGCCCTAACTGGGCAACACACAACCCAGGTCTGAAGGGTCACAACAAACTGGGCGCCGCCCGCCTCGCCCTAACAGAAGCCGCGCTCGGTCCAATTGCCCTACAGTTCAACTTCCGGCCACATAGTGAGAGGATGTTTTCCTTCTGGTCACGCCCTCCTAGTTGCCACGCCCGCCACGCCCCCCGCCTTCCCAGCCCGAGCTCCCGCAGGCGGGCGCGCAGGAGGGGCGGAGCCGCGTGGCGGACTCTGCGCCGTTCGGCTTCACCCTGCCGCGCGCAGGCCCGCCCGGAGCCAGCGGATAGTGCGGTGGCGCGCGCGCGCGCGGTGCCCTCCTCGTGACGTGCCTGGCCGAGGCCGCGCAAGGGCGCTGTTGCTGCCAGTGCCGCTGTCATGGCGTCCGAGGCGCTGGCTGAAGAGAACCCGCCGCGGTCTCCTTAGAGCAAGGGGCTGGCGGCTGGGTATGGAGAGCGGCCCCGGGAGCCTGCAGCCGCTAGAACACAGGGTGGCCGCCGAGCCAGCGCTAGAGACAGGTTCTCTGCAGGAGGGGCAACCGGAGACCAGGCTTGCCGCTGGGGATGGTCCTGGAGTATGGGCGGCGGAGAGCAGCGGCGGGAATGGGCAGGGGGCGGCGGCCGCCGGGAGGAGCCTCTTGGACTCGGTTTCTCCTGCCGGCTCTCCTCAGGTTCCCGGACCCTGCTGCAGCTCTTGCCCGGGTTTGGACTTAAAGGAGAGTGATTTGGAGAATCCTGCTGCCCAGAAGACGCCTCCGAGAGGGCAGCACAAGGTGACCACCTCCCCGGAGATAGCCGAGGCCGGAGCGGACCAGGGATCGGGTCCGGCCGGAGACGCCGGCCCCCGCCCGGATCCCGCCGACACCTGCGGGGCAGAGTTGGCGGCCGCCGGCTCCGAGGAGCCTAGCAGCGCCGGCGGCCTCAGCAGCAGTTGCAGCGACCCGAGTCCTCCTGGGGAATCGCCGAGCCTGGACTCCCTGGAGTCGTTCTCTAACCTGCATTCTTTCCCCAGCAGCTCTGAGTTTAATAGTGAGGAGGGAGCTGAGAACAGGGTCCCCGGGGAGGAGGAGGAGGAGGGCGCCGGCGCGGGTGCGGCGGTGTTGCCTGGGGCAGTGCCTCTGTGCCGCGAAGAGGAGGAGGAGGGGGAGGAAGCTCAGGTATTGGCGGCTTCCAAGGAACGCTTCCCGGGACAGTCTGTCTATCACATCAAGTGGATCCAGTGGAAGGAAGAGAACACACCCATCATCACTCAGAATGAGAACGGACCCTGCCCTTTGCTGGCCATCCTCAATGTTTTGCTTCTGGCCTGGAAGGTACATTCTGCAGCTTTCTTATTTCCTACCGCTTTTGGGGAGGGGGAAACGGGGTGAAGAATCTGCTGCATGTCTGCTGACAGCTTCCTCTTTTCTTTGCTCATTCACCAGTATTCTGTCCCCTTGAAATTCATTATGGGACTCCTTTGTCCAAAGAATATTCTTATATGTCATTTCGTAAAGATTGCCGGCAACCCCAGGTCTCTCTAGTGTTTAAATAAGAGTTCAGGCGATGTACTTAAAAACAACTAGGACTTAGAACATCCTAAATCCTAGGATTATTTTTTTAAACTACATTTTTCTACGTTTCCTTCTTACTGACCTTGTCCAATATGCAAAAGAGTGAAGAACTGGGGAAAATTATCTTCAGAAGTTACCATCAGTTCGTGTTGTCAAGAAGGAAGTTTTGATGGTTATGTTTAGTCGATTTTCTAACTAATACTTGTGACATTTCATTGTAGATATTTAGGAAATGGTGACAGGGAAGATGTGGCCCCTTTGACAAATTCCATTTAAGGGAAAGCATTGGTCTGAGCCCAATTACCATAACTTCTTGGTTTTCAAAGATTGTTTTCATTTTATGTTTGATTTTTACTTTGGCTCTGCTTAAGTAGTTTGGCATTATTACTAGTAACCTCGAATCAGAGCATGTTAAGGGAACTAAAACTATAATGACTAAAATAAGGAAAGACATAATTCAAGGTAAAGGAACAAAGAAAAAAAAAGGAAGGGCTCTTCAAAACTTAATTATATCAAGGACTCAATCATTTATGTATAATTGAAGTGTCTTACCCAAGCTTGCAGTTTTAGGGTGCTAGGAAGAAGCATCTTACAGCACCCATTTTATTTCCAAATTGATAATATCTGTTGATAGAATGTTTTCTAGAAGAAGAAAAAAACCTGAATTATTCTGACCAGTTAGGAAGAAAATCAAGTAAGGGAATAGTATTTATTACGTGCCTTCATTTTCCTGTTACTAGCAAGGGCTGATGCAAAAGAAATAAGATTAAAACCCTTAGAAGTATCTGGTACATAAGGGCACTCAAGTGTTTGTTGGAGGCTCTGCCTGCTTTTGAGGAGCTGTTAACTATTTGGGGTTGTATCATTGACTTACTTGAAATGATTAAAGGACAGTGCAAGACAAAACACTATAAGTACATATAAATATAAATATGTTTATATAAATACAAATTTTTAGGTTATAGAAAAACAGATGGAAATGTACTAGATATAACAAAAGGGGAAATTTTTCTTTGTTTTGGCATAGTCCCAGAGAGCTTCATGGAATTTGTGGTCTTGAACCAAGCTTTTAAGGAAAAGTAGAATTTAAAAGAATAGAGAAATAGGATCCTGGGAGAGGGAAGGATGTAAACAAAAGGGATGAAAATAGAATGGATAGAGTGTGTGTGTGTGTGTGTGTGTGTGTGTGTTTGGATGACAGAAGTGGTGAATTAATACTGGTGAATAATAAAAAAATAAGATAGAAAAAGTGAAGAGCCACTTGATGAAGGCCCTTTAGGGTCAGAGTACGGAGTTAG
Organism: Taxidea taxus jeffersonii; assembly: GCA_003697995.1. Lineage (NCBI taxonomy): Eukaryota > Metazoa > Chordata > Mammalia > Carnivora > Mustelidae > Taxidea > Taxidea taxus. The sequence continues at coordinate 120,696 of RCUC01161909.1, read as the reverse complement.
ACTTGATATATGGGCCAAAATCCCCAGATTTTGTTTTTAGGAAGGAATAACGGTTTCCTTTAGGCTTTTCTCTTCTCTTAGTTTCTATACAGTACCACAGAAGTTCGGAGGAGCTCCTTCCCCTGGTCTGGAATTTTGGGAGATAGATGAGCATTTAATTGTCTCTTTCAAAGACGTGGCCTGATGGAATAATCAAACATTTGAGTTCCCATTATGGGCGAGGTACTAGAAATACAAAAACAAGATGTAAGTCTGCCATCCTGTAGCTCACTATTAGTGGGGAGACAGATGTATAAATAATTACAATGCAATGTGATAAGTTCTAACTGTGCTTTGGAATTGCAGAGAAAAGAGTAATGGGATGGGATGTGTCAAGGGAAAGCTTTATAGGAGAGGTAACCTAGAAACTGGGTCTAAAGGAAGAGTGAGAAGGCCTTTCAGGCAGAGGGAATAGTGTCTTCAAAGATGGTGAAGCAGAAAAAGATTTGTTCTCTTTCCTGATTTCAACCTTGGTGGGGAGTGCAGAGGACGAGGGGAAGGAAATGGCAGTGGCAGAACATAAAATTGATTGGTTGGATTAGACTGTTAAAGAGCAGGCATGCTAATTAATTTAGAGGATATTTTATAAATCTGTGGCTTTTAGCTTTCTTTCTGCCTCCAGGCTATCGCTATACACAAATGTTACTCATCAATAAGCATCAATAGGGAGACAGATAAAGAGATGCAAGGCCTGATAAAGTGGTATTCTCTAAGTGAGCCAGAGGGTCTAGATGTTTTCATAATAATACTAAGATGTTATTTGCCTTTTCATTCTCATTCTTTCACAAATGTCAGTGGAGTTTTCCAGGCTGTGTGATTTGTGGTGACATCATTCCTCTGACAGGAATGTGTGCTTATGTATTCTTCTGTTTAAAAATTTTCTCCATTTTCATTTCTAGTATGGTAAGTATGAGTAGATATAACCAACATAGACAAAAGCTCTTTGGAGGACTGTAATTTTTAGGATGTAATGGTCCTGACATTAGAAGGTCTGAGAAATACTATAGTAAAGAAAAATAATAAATATATTATGAAAGTAGCTGTCAGATTTCAGAAGACCCATTGCTGGTGCTGTTTACACTTTATATTTAGCTGATAATAGGGAACTATTAAAAATTACTAGACAGAGAAATAAGGTGATGAAAGTGGTCTTGTTTGAGATTAGACTAAGGGTAAGATTGTAGCAGGAAGAATGGATAAGGATAACCTTTTTGTATGGGGAATTTTCTTCCCCTTCTCTTTGATGAAGATAATGTTGCAGCCTAAATGATGAACTGATCACTAACTGGACATAGGAAATGAAGGAGACAACTCCACCTTTTCTAATCTGGGTAATAGAGATTGATTGGGTAGTTCAAAAGATAGAGAATATGTTTTAGGTGGGAGATGTCAAAGTTTGGTTATGTCAAGTTGGAAATGTCTGATAGGGGACACAATAATATAAATATCCTGAGGCCTCTGAAAGCATGGAGTGGGTCTCCGGGAAGAGGTCAAATTATAGAGGAAAACAGAATAGGGGAATTATTGCATAGATGTAAGTATGGTAGCTTACGTGCCATAAGTATGAGAATAAATGAATACTCCTTAAGGAGTGGTGAACAATAATTCTCAACTTTTTTCCACCCCAATATATGTGGTGAACTACAAATTGCCAGCTTAATTCTTATCCTGTAATTCCACCCTATAATTCCCCATGCCCTCTTCAGTAGATATAGAGAAAACAGAGGAACAAAGATTAAACTTGGTATGGAAAAGGGTATGCTAAGCATTAAGGGTGAGAGAGTGTAAAAGAAACTAGTATAGGGGGGTGCCTGGGTGGCTCAGTGGATTGAAGCCTCTGCCTTCGGTTCAGGACATGGTCCTGGGATCCAGCCCCGGGATCGGGCTCTCTGCTCCGTGGGGAGCCTGCTATTCCCCCCTCTCTCTCTGCCTGCCTCTCTGCCTACTCGTGATCTCTGTCAAATAAATAAAATCTTAAAAAAAGAAAGAAACTAGTATAGGCATAATTTAAGATATGATGGAGAACTGGAAGTAGGACAGTGTCGTGATAGTAGTCTTGGAGAGAGAGACTGTAATAAAGCAGTCAGTTATCATTGTCAAGTGCAAAAGCATCAAGAAGCTATTGGAATAGGAAAGATTTTTGCCAAAAAAGGACAGGTGTGAGGACAAGGCTGCTGAAAGTTAGGATAAAATGACTCCTTACAAGTTCTGTTCAGAGGGAAGGAACAACAATCTCATTTTCTGAAGTAACAGAAGGAATGGGACGAAGAAGATAGAGAGACAAGGTAATGTTAAGAGAAGTAGGGGGAGCCTGAGTAGCTCAATCAGTTGAGCTGCTGACTCTTGGTTTTGGTCATGAGTTTAGGGTACTGAGATTGAGGGCCTGCATTTTTTAGCTCCACCCTTAGCAGAGAGTCTGCCTGTGGATTCTCTCTCTCCCTCTTTCTTTGCCCTTTGCCCCTTGCTCAGGTGTGCTCTCTATAAATTAATAAATTTAAATTGATTCATTAAATTTAATTCAAGCTCAAATTTCTAATTCTGTTTCACTGACAGCAGGGAACTTTACCTAAATTTATGCTTTGGAATAAATTTCATTTTGCTTCCTTACTTTACACTATACTTTTTTTTTTTATAGTTTTTCTTTAATCTTTCATTTTATCTATTGAAAACAATGCCATCTATAGGTATATTTGAGGCTGTGACCCATTTATTTAGTGTTTAGGGGTGCCTGACTGGCTCAGTCGGTAGGTAATGCAACTCTTGATCTTGGGGTTGTGAGTTCAAGCCCCACATAAGGTATAGACATCACTTAAGGGGCACCCGGGTTGCTCAGATGGTTAAGTGTCTGCCTTTGGCTCAGGTCATCCTGGGATCAAGCGCTGCCCCTCTTCCGTGGGGCTCCCTGCTCAGTGGGAAGTCTTCTCTTTTTCCCTCTGACCCTTCCCACTGCTTGTGATCCTGCTTGTGTACTCTCTCAAATGAATAAAGAAAAAAAAACTCAAAAATCTCTAAATAAATATATTAAAATTTTTAAAGAAAAGTAGTACTTTTTAATTTTAATTTTTTTTTTAAGATTTTATTTATTTATTTATTTGACAGAGATATATAGAGAGCTCAAGTAGGCAGAGCAGCAGGCAGAGGGAGAGGGAGAAGCAGGCTCTCTGAGCAGGGAGCCCGATGTGGGACTCTATCCCAGGACCTGGGATCATGACCTGAGCCGAAGGCAGCCAAATAGACTCAGCCACCTAGGCGCCCCAGTAGTACTTTTTTAAAAATAATTTTTTATCTATTCATTTGAGAGCGAAAGAGAGTAAGCAGGTTAGGGCAGAGGGAGAGGGAGAGAGAATCCCAAGCAGACTCTCTACTGAGCAAGGGCCTAGGACACTGGGATCATGACCTGAGCCAAAACCAAGAGTCAAACACTCACCAGACTGAGCCACCAAGGCACCCCATATTACTTTAATAACAGAGGGAATCCCTACTTTGTCATACTTTTGTTTTCTTTTTCTTTTAATGATTTTATTTATTTTATTTGAAAGGGAGAGCAGAGCAAGGGAGAGAGCACACAAGTTGAGGGGAGAGACAGAGAGAGGGAGAAGCAGGCTCTCTTCTTAAGCAGGAAGCCTGATATGGGGCTCTAGCCCAGGACCCTGGGATCATGACCTGAGCTGAAGGCAGATGCTTAACCAACTGAGCCACCCAGGAGCACATACATATGTTTTCTTTTAGAAAGAATGTTATAGGTTCTGAGGCTCAAACACTGAAAAGTACTTAAGTAAACTTATCCTATACATTGTGACTGAGGACAGATAGTTTTGTAATAACTAATGATTATGTATCTAATCACTACGTAGCATTTTATTTTATTTATTTATTTTTAAAGATTTTATTTATTTATTAGAGAGAGAGAGAGAGAGAGAGAGAGATCAAGCACAGGCAGACAGAGTGGCAGGCAGAGGCAGAGGGAGAAGCAGGCTCCCTGCCGAACAAGGAGCCCGATGTGGGACTCGATCCCAGGATGCTGGGATCATGACCTGAGCCAAAGGCAGCTGCTTAACCAACTGAGCCACCCAGGCGTCCCACTATGTAGCATTCTAGTAGAAGAATGAATGTACTGTTCTGAATCAGGATGCTGGAAGTACATCTCCTCCATAGCCATTTTGGGTAGGGAATTCTTCACCTTTTTCTTTTCTTAATAGAAGCTGAGACCGTCTCCTACTTCCAAGTCAAGGGAGGAATGCCAGGATTCTGAAGCAAGATTTTTTTTTTTTTATATTAAGTTGGTTTCTCCAGACATTAAACCTAGAAAATGAAAAATAAGGATTGATATATTTGATGCTATAAAAAATGAAAAAGCTGTGGGCACCTGGGCCGCTCAGTGGGTTAAAGCCTCTGCCTTCGGCTCGCGTCATGTTCCCAGGGTCCTGGGATTGAGCCCTGTATCGGGCTCTCTGCTCAGCAGGGAGCCTGCTTCCTCCTCTCTCTCTGCCTGCCTCTCTGCCTATTTGTGATCTCTCTCTGTCAAATAAATAAATAAAATCTTTAAAAAAGAAAATGAAAAAGCTGAGGGGCACCTGGTTGGCTTAGTCAGTTTAGTCAACTCTAACTCTTGACTTCAGCTCAAGTCATGAACTTGGAGTCATGAGATCAAGCCCAGCCTTGAGTGTGGAGTTTGCTTAAGATTGTCTTCATCTCCAAAAAAAAAAAAAATTCTCTTCGTCTTTCTCTGCACCCTACCCCCCATGCATCCCCTTTCTAAAATAAATAAATAAAAGCTGAAGGTTAAAAAAAAAAACAAAACCAAAATTACTCCTCCTCCCCACTCAAAGACCCCCCCCAGAAACTAAACCAAAACACGCTGTAGACTGAGGGAACTATTTGCCAGATTATGTGTCCATTTGTTAATTTCTTCATTTATAAAGAGCCCTTATAAATTAGAAGAGATGAGCAACAGAATAGCAAAATGAGCAAAAGCTATTACCAGAAAATTCAGAGAAGTACAAATGGACATCATCTCTCTCATTATCACTTGCTGAGTAAGGCACCATGAAGGTGAATATCTTTCAAGCAATGAGTTTTTGCTCTAGTTCTCCCTCCTTCCTTGACAGCTTTTCTCATACTCTTTTCAGATACCTATCCTTGCTTTGGACTTGGTTTTACTTTCTTTTCTTTTAATTATTTTTTTTAAGATTTTATTTATTTGACACAGAGAAAGAGAAAGTGCAAGCACAAGCAGGGGAAGTGCATATAGAGGGAGAAAGAAGCAGACTCCCCACTGAACAGGGATCCTGTATTGGGGCTTGATCTCAGGACTCTGGGATCATGACTTGAACTGAAGGCAGATGCTTAACTGACTAAGCCACCCAGGCCCCAGCTTTCTTTTTTCTTAAACTTCCTGACTTGTAAGAACATTGCAATCACTCAAATTTTCTCTCATTTCCCTTTTCTTTATGTAGACACAAAGCTCTTTCAAGGCTTTCCAAGTGTGTTTATTCCTTGTAAAAGTGGAAAAACAGATGGTGAGCCAAAAATTCCACTTTAGCCTCTGCCCACTTTTTTTTTTTTTAATATAGATCTTGTAAGAAGAGAATAATAACTTCACACGAAGGTGTTTTGTTTACACAATAGATGCAAGTAACACTTATGAGGCTTTCATTTTCAATCTCTCTTAAGCATTAGGATTGGTATAGTATCTCTGGATTTGTGAGATAAAGTAAACGGATACAGGCTGATGACAGTATGAATAATGCTGGTGGCTGTAGGTTTTTTCTGTATATAATAGGTTGTCCTATTAATGTTGGGTTCGTGGGGTGCCTGGGTGGCTCAGTCGTTAAGTGTCTGCCTTCTGCTCAGGTAATGATCCCAGGGTCCTGGGATTGAGCCCCTCATCGGGCTTCCTGCTCCACGGGAAGTCTACTTCTCCCTCTCCCACTCCCCTGCTTGTGTTCCCTCTCTCTCTGTGTCTGTCTCTCTCTGTCAAATAAATAAATTAAAAAAGAAATCTTTAATATTGGGTTCATTTTCTCCTCTTTCCTTGGTCTGAGTGGGTAACTTTCCCATTGCTTTGTCTATGTTGAGTCCCAGATAAAGAACATTTGAGCATAGATGGTACCAACAATCATAGAGCTTTGAAAACTAGTAGTACACAGTTATTTTTATGTCCAGATACTATGCTAGTATTTTACATGCATTATATACATTTCTTTTTAATTTTCTCAATCCCATCATGAAAATCCTTACGTTAATATAGTTCCTGTTTTACATATATACAAAACTGAGGTGCATAAAGTTTAAATAACTTGCCCAACTTAAGATTATCATCCATTCCAGAACTTGAGCTAGTACTTGGGATATTTGGTTTGGAAGTTGAAATTCAAGATGCCAGCACATCTGGTGGATAATAGGTCTGGAACAAAGCAGGTTGGAAGAACCAGTGATAAAGTCAGAGAAGCAGAAATAGTCTTCTTGGTTCCTTAGAACAAATCCTGAGGATCTGGTACCAGTTGCTGTTTATACAGACCCTGTCCATTTTTAGCTCCCTATACTTTATCCCATGTCCTCTGAATTATCTGACACTTTCAGCTTCTGGATGTGAATGAGCTTCTGGAGTGAATGAGCTTGCCCTTCCAGTCATAATTTATTAAATACATTATTTGATGTTTTCATTAATTAGTAACTTCTATCTCTACTACCATTGCCCTAGTTCAAGCTACCTTCCTCTCGTCTGGATTACTTCAGTAGCCTTCACATTGGTCCCTTGCCTTACCCTATTCCCACCACCTTTTCAAGCAAGTAATGCACAAGTTTCATTGTCAGTTATTCTTGGGGTAGATTTTTCAGTAGCTAGGCTTTCTGAACTTCTTAAATATAAGTCCACTGTAACATTCTTCATTGCTCTGAAACTCTTGAATTGCATAAAATAGAACATCCTTGAAAATCTAATATATGTGAATGTATCTGCAGTTTCTGATGGTTTTAAATAGTTTTAAATAGGCCTTGGTATTACTCTCAGGGTAGGGTCTAAATTAATGGTAAAGATTGATGGTGAATGTGTTCCAGATTGGCTTTTCTAAGTTGAAGATTATCTCTTATAACTTATTCCTGACTTGAAATACTGATAAGAAGCAGGGAGATTTACTAAAATCTCTGAATTTTGGTATTTTTAAGTATATTATTCTTTTTTTTAATTTTTTTTTATTTATTTGTTTGAGAGAGAGACAGTGAGAGAGAGTATGAGCGAGGAGAACGTCAGAGAGAGAAGCAGACTCCCCGTGGAGCTGGGAGCCCAATGCGGGACCCGATCCCGGGACTCCAGGATCATGACCTGAGCTGAAGGCAGTCGCTCAACCAACTGAGCCACCCAGGCGCCCTAAGTATATTATTCTTAATAATAAATTATTTTTAATTAATAATAAATGACAAATAATAAATGAATGATACATATAAAAAGTTAGAATATGAAGATGATGTGTAATAGTTTATAATACCCAAGTTGATTTGCTGGAGCCAGAATTAAGACATGTTGAAAGGACCCTTAAGTTTTTCAGTCTTTATTTGAAAGAGGTTATATTTCTTCCCTTTGATTCTCATTAATACTTCTAATATTTTTAAAAATAATTTCTTTATAATTTTGACTTAAAAAGTCATGAATGCTATATGATTTAGTGTATATTTAAAATTAGAAGAGAACCTCGCTAGCTCAGTCCATAAAGCTTGTGACTCTTGATCTTGGGGTCAAGAGTTTGAGCCCCATGTTTGGGTATAGAGATTACTTAAAAAAATTTTTTTTATTATTAGTGCAATTTGAACTAAGGGGAAGTTGTATTATATAGTTGGTCCACTTTACCATAACTAATGTAGAAGTAGATTGCAACATAAGAATCAAATAATTCATGTACAGATTAAAAATGGTTGCCTCCTAAGTTTCAACTCAACTTTGTTTTAATGTCACACTAAACCTCATAATTCTGAAGCAGACGTCATTTCCTTCTAAAAACTTAACTTTCTTTCCCAAATCTCTCATTTATATGTATTAAATGGATCTTAGTTTTTAGAATCTTCTGAGTCTTAGAGTCAACTTCAGTTATTCTTTCCCCGTTGTCCTCCACTTTTCTTTCTTTTTCTTTTTTTTTTTTTAAGATTTATTTATTTATTCGTGAGAGAGAGAGAGAGAGGATCTTCAAGCAGACTCCTCCCTGAACACGGATCCCATCACACTCAAGTCTCATGACCCATGAGATCATGACCTGAGCCAAAATCAGGAGTTGGATGATGCTTAACCTACTGAGGCACCAAGGCACCCCCCCATCCTCCACTTTTCATTGGCCACAAAGTTCTGTCAGTTCATTTAAAATATATTTCAGATGGTGTTTTAAATAAGACTTGTGTTGAAAGTGTTTTGCTATAAAAACTGTAAATACTTACATAATGGAGAGGGTAATTGGCCTTGGAGTTCAATCTCAGTTCACATCATAGCTTTGTTACTTTGAACAAATTAACTTTTCAGTGCATTAGTTTATTCTTTGAATGAAATCTCCATAGGATTGTTGTGGATTGAGGGTAACATGCAAACTGGATGATAATTAGTTCAATATATTAAAATTTTTTTCTAACTTTCCTAAAGAGCAAAGATTGGCAAATAATTCTTTTTTTTTTTTTTATTTGTCAGATAGAGAGTGCAGGAGCGAGCACAGGCAGACAGAGAGGCAGGCAGAGGCAGAGGGAGAAGCAGGCTCATTGCTGAGCAAGGAGCCTGATGTGGGACTTGATCCCAGGACGCTGGGATTGTGACCTGAGCCGAAGGCAGCCGCTTAACCAACTGAGCCTCCCAGGCGTCCCCAAATACTTCATTTTTTATCTTCTCAAATAACTCTCCAACTTATAGAGGTGTTATAATTCTAACTGTTTATTTCTGACTTTTTATTGGTATTCCAGTTAAATATTTAATAATATTCTTCAGTCATTTTTGTACTTAGCGTCACCTATATAAATTGCTTATTTCTTAGTTATTACTGGGTCTCCTGCATTTCTCTATCCCCCTCAGAATATCAAAATGATAGGTATCAAAATGTTGGCATATCACTTTTAAGATGTTTTGCATTCTTGTTTAAGATTTTATTAATACTTTACGTGGAAGACTGGGGTGCCTGGGTGGCTCAGTGGGTTAAGCCTCTGCCTTTGGCTCAGGTCATGATCTCAGGGTCCTGGGATCGAGCCCTGCATCAGGCTCTGCTCAGCAGGGAGCCTGCTTCCCCCTCTCTCTCTGCCTGCCTCCCTGCCTACTTGTGATCTCTCTCTCTCTCTGTCAAATAAATAAATAAATAAATAAATAAAATTAAAAAAAAAAACCTTTACATGGATGATTTTTTAAATTAATTTTTAATTTTTTAATTTTTTTAAAGATTTTAATTATTTATTCATGAGAGAGAGAGAGGCAGAGGGAGAAGCAGACTTCCCAAGGAACAGGGAGCCCGATGTGGGACTCGATCCCAGGACCCCAGGATCATGACCCGAGCCGAAGGCAGATGCTTAACCATCTGAGCCACCCAGGCACCCTATTTTTAATTTTTTTAATTAGAAAAATTTTGATCTTGCTTGAGTCTTTTCTCAAATACACTTCACTCTTCAGATGACTAAGAATTACAGAATAATTTGGCTGAATTAATGAGGTTTTACCCTATAGTTGAATATTTGGAGTTGGACTAGCTATTTCCTTTTGTTAATTTAAATATTCTTGCTGTGCTTATGTTACTAACTTACTCTGGAAAGCCAGTTAATTCAGTAAAATCTTCAGTTCTAGGAGAAGACATAATTTATTTTCCTAGACACTATTTGGACTCTTAATTTGGAGCTATGTGTTACTATATACTGAGAAGCTTTGCTCATGTTTTAGGAAGAATATTTAAACTACTTACGAGAGTACCTTTCAACTACCTTTATATACATTAAAGTATTCAGGTACTTAAGAACAATATGTTTTAGATTATTACTAAAAGAAGACCACCTAAGAACCTAGGTCATACTTCATTTGATTTTTTTTTTTCATTTTAAAATGTAAAATTTAGAGATTCAGACAAAATACCATACTTGGTAATTCTGTATTCTTAGGTAGCTATTTCCTAACCTGTATTTTCTTTTATAAAATCTAAAGAGACAGGGGCACCTGGGTGGCTCAGTGGTTAAAGCCACTGCCTTCTGCTCCCAGCTTGATCCCAGGGTCCTGCGATCCATTCCCGCATTGGGCTCTCTGCTCAGCGGGGAGCCTGCTTCCTCCTCTCTCTCTGCCTGCCTCTCTGTCTACTTGTGATCTCTGTCTGTCAAATAAATAAATATAATCTTAGGGACGCCTGGGTGGCTCAGTTGGTTGGGCGGCTGCCTTTGGCTCGGGTTATGATCCCAGCGTCGTGGGATCGAGTCCCACATCAGGCTCCTTGCTCAGCAGGGAGCCTGCTTCTCTCTCTGCCTCTGCCTGCCACTCTGCCTGTGCTCACTCTCTCTGACAAATAAATAAAATCTTTAAAAAAAGTAAAATAAAATCTTAAAAAAATATCTAAAGAGACAAAGGAGTGAAAGTCATAGGCTCACTAACAAAACCTTTGATACTTGCTTTTGAGGTGATGGTGCTAGAGGAAAGCAAAAAGAAAATCAAGCTTTCAGGAATATTTTGTGGTTTAAAAAAAAAAAAGATCTGTTGACAGCTCCACAGTATTATTGAGAAGTAGGCATTCCTTCTCAATTATGTTTGTTTGTCCTTAGTTTTAATGACTATCCAGAATATGTTATTGGCTAGGATTCAGGAAGTGAGTATTTCACTGAGTGTGCTTGTGAATAAGTCAGTTAAAATATTTGTATACTTGTTGTCCCACTTCTTAATCAGTATAGAGATAATCATTTTCTTTTTCAAATGTTGAAGCAATACATTGTAAGCAGTTGTTATTTGGAAATTTCAAGGCTAAACCCTGAAATCATGTTTGTGGAAATCTAGGATTACAGTATATTTTCCCCAAGCACATATACTTGTTAGTGCCTTTGTTTGTTATTTTGACAGAAATGCCACATTTGATGATTCTGTTAATTCTTATTTTGACAATTTTATAGTAGGATTGTTACTTTAACCAGAGTAGAGGAAAAGCTATCTGTGGAATTTACTGTTGAATATATTCTGACTGAACCTGTCTGGAATAAAAGGATATATGGTTCTTATTTAAGAAACATTGTTAGGTATAAATGGGACTTTCATTTTTTTTTTAAGCTTTCATTTATTTATTTGACAGAGATCACAAGTAGGCAGAGAGGCTGTGGAGGGGGAGGGGAGAAGCAGGCTCCCTGCTGAGCAGAGACCCTGGGAGACCTGAGCTGAAGGCAGAGGCTTAACCCACTGAGCCACCCAGGTGCTCCTAAATGGGACTTCAGATTGTTCTGACAGTTATTCAGAATATAAACACTTACAGTGAATATAAACTGCTGGTTTAAATAACAGACTTTAGTGCTACTGAAATAGCTTGATAAAATATTCTATAGTGATAAAATATTCTATAGTAACAGTTAAAATCATCTAAAGCAGGAATCAGCAAACTTTTCCTATAAAGGATCAGATAGTAAGTAAATCTTTTAGGCCTTGTGGTCTCTATGATCTCTCTTGTAGGGGCGCCTGGGTGGCTCAGTGGGTTAAAGCCTCTGCCTTCGGCTCAGGTCATGATCCCAGGGTCCTGGGATGGAGCCCCGCATCGGGCTCTCTGCTCGGCAGGGAGCCTGCTTCTCCCCTTCCCGTTCTGTCTGCCTCTCTGCCTACTTGTATGATCTCTGTCTGTCAAATAAATAAATAAACCCTTAAAAAAAAAAAAAAAAAGAAAAGAATTCAAAAAAATAACTCCTGGAGAATTTTAATTTTCTTTTTTAAGATTTTATTTATTTATTTGACAGACAGAGATCACAAGCAGGCAGAGAGGAAAGCAGAGGTGGGGGCGGGAAGCAGGCTTCCTGCCTAGCAGAGAGCTCGATGTGGGACTCCATCCCAGAACCCTGGGCGGGAAGCAGGCTTCTCTGCCTAGCAGAGAGCTCGATGTGGGACTCCATCCCAGAACCCTGGGATCATGACCTGAGCTAAGGCAGAGGCTTTAACCCACTGAGCCACCCAGGCGCCCCTAAGATTTTATTTATTTGACAGAGAGAGAGAGGGAATACAAGCAGAGGGATTGGGAGAGGGAGAAGCAGACCTCCTGCTCTAGCCTGGAGCCAGATGAGAGACTCAATCCCAGGAACCTGGGATCATGACCTGAGCAGAAGGCAGACACCCAAGGACTGAGCCACCAATGTGCCTCCTGGAGAATTTAAATTCTGTTACTGTCCTCCTGTATTGATATTTAATTACTTTGTTTGAGTTTCCATCCTAAAGTATTTATTTTTCTTCTGTCCTATGAATATACCACAAAGTATGCTTTTGAATAAGTAAGTTAAAATATTTATAATCATTGGCTGTAATATTTGTGTAACTCATCTGACAATTCAATTGAAATGTTAATGTAAACTAATGTGTTACAGCTCAATTAATTTTAGAAACTTAAATATGATTGTAATTATGTATCTACTTTTAACCTTTTTATTGTGTACTATAACACACAGAATACATAAAACAGATGTATAGTTTGACAATATTATAAAGTAAATGTCAAGATTTATTTATTTGAGAGAGAGAGAGAGAGGCAGAATGAGCAAGTGAGCACAGTGGGGAGGTAGAGGGGGAGAGAGAATCTCAGGCTGAGCACAGAGCCTGACATGGGGTCCGATCCCACAACCTGAGATGACGACCTTAGCTAAAACTAAGAGTCAGACACTCAACCAACTGAGCCCCTGGGCACCCCACAGAAGGCTCTTATTTGCCTCTTTCCAACTATAACTCCTTACCCTAGGGCTAACCATATTCTGATTTTTATAGTATCCATTTCCTTACTTTATAATTTTATCACCATGTGTGCAGCTGTAAACAATATAGTTCAACTTTGCCTGCTTTTAAACTTTGCAAGTGGAATCATACAGTGTGAATTCTTCAGTATATGACTAATACTTTGTTGTTTTTTTAAGATTTTATTTATTTGAGAGAGAGCATGAACAGGGATAGGGGCAGAGGAAGAGGGAGAAGCAGACTCCCCCCTAAGCAGGGAGCCCAAAGTGGGGCTCAATTCCAGGATTCTGGGATCATGACCTGAATCAAGGGCAGATGCTTAACATCTGAGCCACACAGGTGCCCCTGACTAATACTTTAATACTGTATTCATTATAGTCATTCAATAAAAATGGCCAAGGTAAACTGAAGTGATGGGAGATTGAGCCATGTTCAAACCTGTCTTCAGTAAAACTGCTCCGTGGGTGAACTGTCACATGTTTGTTGACTCTTTCTGCCCTTCAGCTGCTCTGTCATGTAGGACATTATTGGAGGTGCCTAGTGACAATTGTAGTGGGTGATGAAAGGGGTAGCACTTGGTTTTGAAAACAGATTTCTCATTGTCTCTGTGAGATCTTACATCACCCTGTAAATTTTATGGTGATAAGATTGACTTTGTCATATTTTATAAAGATTAGTTATAAAGATTTAATGACAAATATTAATGTATACATATAGTAGATACATATGTACACATACATACTTATGTTTCTGACTGAAGAAATACTTAAATACCTAAAACATTTGATTTTATAGAAAAAATACTTTGTTTTTCAGGTGAAACTTCCACCGATGATGGAAATCATAACTGCTGAACAACTGATGGAATATTTAGGTTAGTGTTGTAAAGTGGATGATATTGTATGTCTTTGAAAATGAAATCTCCAAAGCAATATACTACCAAGTTACATTTTTCTGAAGTGCTATTATATAATCTAGTTTAGAATTAGAATTTTGAATCTCATAATTAAAAATTTGTGTCAGCATGTTACTGTTCTTGGGTGTTAAACCTTTCTGAAGGCTTTTTCTAACCAGTGTTAAAATTCTATAATATAAATAAGGATGCTGGTAACTTCTAGAAAAGAACAAGATAAATATTAATTCCTAATGAATTGCAGAATGGGAAGTGGTACAGAAATTCTGACATTGCATGTGGGGAGTGTTAAAAAAAAGTACTGAGTAGACTTGAATTAAAGACCCAGGAGGTGACTTAGAACATCACTATCCAAAGTATGATAGTTACCAATCTGCAGTGATATAGGGGTTTGTGCCAAAATGTAAGAAATTTACATAAGCACACTGTTTAGTTCTTCTGAAGTTTTTCATAGCAAAATTTTCTTAATGAAGCAGGCAGTGTCTTAAGTCGCAGTTTGTTTGCAGACCAGCTGCTTTCAGTAGAACTTGTTTACAAAACAGGTAGCTATATATCACACTGAAGTCTCTTATAGTTTAGCAAATAGGAATTTACATATTTATACTGTTACCAAATAGGAAATCTTAATCCACATTCTTAGTTTTTTTAGTAATTAAATGTTTAAGAAAATTAAAAAAAAATTTTTGGTTGGTTGATTAGTTTATCTATGCCATTCCAGACTACAAGCTAGCTGATTTTTAATGAAATATAGGCTTAGTGAAGTAATGGAGATTGTAGCTTTTGGAAGACCCTTTTCTTTATATAATTACTATCATTTAATCCTATTCACTGGTTAGGGAAATCCCATAGCGAAGGGTAGATTACTTTGAATACCCATATATCTGGAAATAGAATTTCTATTTATACCTCTTTTTTTTTTTTAAGATTTTATTTATTTATTTGACAGAGATCACAAGTAGGCAGAGAGGCAGGCAGAGAGAGAGGGAGAAGCAGGCTCCTTGCCAAGCAGAGACCCCGATGTGTGGGGCTCGATCCCAGGACCCTGGGATCATGACCTGAGCCGAAGGCAGAGGCTTTAACACACTGAGCCACCCAGGTGCCCCTATTTATACCTCTTTTAGTGTAGCTTAGTGGTTCTTAAACTTTGTGACTTCTAAACTATGTTTCATAATTAGGATTATAACTGGGAATTATGTGTCATGGGGAAAGCTAAAATATGCTTGGTGCTTTTGATGAATAGCCAGTATGACTTCCTAAGAAGTGTGCAAAGGAGATCACATTTGAGAGGTAATGGGGTCAGGTCATATATGGCCCTGTAGGCTTTTTTTTTTTTTTTTTAAGATTTTTATTTATTTATTTGGCAGACAGAGATCACAAGTAGGCAGGGAGGCAGGCAGAGAGAGAGGGGGAAGCAGGCTCCCTGCTGAGTAGAGAGCCCGATGCAGGACCCTGGGATCATGACCTGAGCTGAAGGCAGAGGCTTTAACCCACTGAGCCACCCAGGTGCCCTGGCCCTGTAGGCTGTTATAGCAACTTGTCATGTTTGTGGTGAGTGAGCTTGGAAGCCATTAAGAGGATTTTGAATAGAAGACTGATGTGATCTGATTTTGAGTGTAACGAGAATTCTCTGGCTGAAACTAGAATTTAGGTAGGAAAGGACAAGCAGGGATATCTGGAAGCTATTACAACAAAAGATGCTATTATAACCGACAAAAGATGGTGGTGGCTTCAAACGAGGTAGTAGAAGTGGAGATTGTAAAATGTGGTCAGATTCTGGATATAGAGCTGACAGAATATACTGATCAGCTGAATGTAGAGTGAGAGTGGTTCACTCAATGGTTTTTGGCTTGCACAACTGGAAGGATGGTGTTACGTCAGCTGAAATAGGAAAAAGAGATGGAAGGAACATGTTTAGGGAGAAATAACAGGATTTTGGTTTTGGGATGTTTATTGACATCCAAGTGGAAATTTCAGGGTGGCAGTTGGATATATAAATCTGGAGTTCAGAGGAGAGAAGAGGTCTATATCAGTGCTGTACAATATAAATTTCTGTGATGATAGAAATGTTCAGTATCTCTGCTATCTAGTTTGGTAGCTATGAGCCACATGTGGCTGTTGAACTCTAAAGTATAGCTAATGTGCCTGGGGACCTGAATACTAAATTTAGTTTTAATTAATTAAAATTATGTAGCCATATGTTGCTACTGGATAATGTATGGGACAGTGCAGATCTAGCCTATAAATGTACATTTGGGAGCAGACAACATATATAAATGGTAGACTGAGTGAAATTACAATGAGAATGAATGTAGACAGAGAAGGTGAGAGATCAGTGGAATGAGTATGAGACATGCCAATGATTAGAGTTGTGGAAGAAGGAAGAACAGGTTTGTTCAAGCCAGGTAGAAGAAAAAAACAGGAAACTGATTTCCCAGAATCCAAATGAAGTTTCAGTGAAAAGTAAGAGATTAACTGAATCAAATGCTGCTAATAGGTTAAACAATGTGAAGACTAAAAATTGACTGTTGATTGAATCATAAAGAGGTCACTGGTAACCGCAAGCTGAACCATAAAGAGGTCACTAGTAACCGCAAGCGCATGGGAGGAAACCAGCCGGGGTGGGTACAGGAGAAAATTGGAAACCTTTATACATAGCCAGTAGCAATGTAACATAACACAGCCACTTTGGAAAACAGTTTGTTAGTTCCTTAAAAAGTTAAATTTAGGATTACTGAATGACCCATCATTTTATGGGTCATTTAAAACATACATCTATACAGAAACTTGTACATGTGAGTGTTCATGACAGCATTATTCTTTTTTTTTTTTTAAGATTTTATTTATTTATTTGACAGAGAGAGAGATCACAAATAGGCAGAGCAGCAGATGGGGGAGGGCGGGGAAGCAGGCTCCCTGCTGAGCAGAGATCCTGATGCAGGGCTCAATCCCAGGACCCTGAGATCATGACCTGAGCCGAAGGCAGAGGCTTAACTCACTGAGCCACCCAGGTGCCCCGACAGCATTATTCTTAATGACCAAAAATATGGAAACAACTCAAATGTCCATCCAGTGATGAGTGAATAAACAAAATGTGAGATATCCATATAGTGAAATATTGGCCACAAAAAGGGATGTACTGATAACAGTGGATAATGTGGATAAAATGTAGACATTATGCTAATTTTAAGAAGTCAAGTCACAAAATTTCACATGATATATGATTCCACTGATATGTCCAGAATAAACAAATTTATAGAGACAGAAAGTAGATTAGTGGTTGCTTGGGACTGGTGAATAGGATAAGGGGGCAAATAGGGATTGACTGCTAATGGGTGCAGAATTTCTTTTGTGGGGACAAAAATGTTTTCAAATTAAATCATGATGACTTCACAATCCTGTTAACATACTTTCAAAATATTGTATACTTTAATTGGTTTATTGTATGGTATGTGAATTATAGTTCAATAAAGCTATTTTTAAAAAATGGAGGAAAGGAATTGAAAAGAGTACTTTTGACAAATCTAGATAGTATAAATAGCTCATTGGTAGCAGTAAAAGGGGAGACAGAATGTATTAAAAATAGATACAGGCAGGTGGGTAGATGTGGTTGTGGTAGTTTGTAGAAAGTCTTTTGAGTACTTTTATTTTCTCAGTGAAATAGGGAACCAAGTTATCAGCTGAGAGCAAGGATGAAGAAAGAGTTGTTGGATGTGAGGGGGAAGGTATGAAATAGTTGTCTTTGGAAGAGTAGGAGAGTGAATGGGAGATGTGATATGTTCCTGGGCATTACCTCTGAAGTTACTGAGAGCAACAAGCATAGTGGTATGATTGATTTCTCCAGTCACATTTAGCTGCATGAGTATAGGCCTGCATAGTGCGGGGGCAGGATTTAACCAGAGTTGGGTTTTTGCCAAGTGATTAAGTTGAAGAAAGAGTCCAGGGAATTGAAGATGTGTGTCGAGAGTGATTGTAATGATGGGCCAAGGATTTGAGTTGTATAAAGAGGAAATTAAGATATATAAATGTGCTGGGAAAAAAAAAAAAAAAAAGATGTGATGGAGTTAAAAGACTCCTACAGGGGTCCTGATGGAGCTTAAGAATTTTTGGAGACTGGTAATAATAAAACTTATGACCATGGGGAATGAGTTTCTGAGGTAAGGTAGAATATAAGATTTTTGTTGAAGAGGTCAAGGAAGAGAAAGGCTAGGTTATTTGATGGATTATCTCTATTAATATTGAAATTACCAAAAAACTATGTCAGGATTTGTGTTCAAGAGAGATAGTGAGCTAGGTGTGAGAAGGATTGACCTGGAAGTTGGTAGAGGACTGCAACCAGGTGGGTGGATGATAGGCTGTATTACTCCATGCATGAGTTTAATTTTTGTAAAGATTTTATTTATTCATTTGACAGACATCACAAGTAGGCAGAGAGGCAGGCAGAGAGAAAGGAAGGGAAGCAGGCTCCCTGCTGAGCAGAAAGCCTGACGCGATCCTAGGACCTAGAGATTGTGACCTGAGCCAAAGGCAGAGCCTTTAACCCACTGAGCCACCCAGGCACCCCCCCTGAGGAGTTTTAGGGAGGAGGGGGGAGAGAATGACAATATGACAACAATGACTACTTCACCTCCAGGCTTACTTGTAAAGAAGTATGAGAAAGAACTATCACTTGAGAAAGCTGTAAGGCACAGCCAAATTTCATTCGGGCACAAAGGTGAAGGAAACAGTAAGAGAAGAAAACACCTGGAAGATTTTGCTGAGGAGGGTCCATGAGTTCCAGAGGACACAAAAATTCAAGATAACAATTTAGGAGTCATCAGTATAAAAATGGCCATTTAAGTCTGTGGAAATTGATGAGAGCATTAAGAGAGAGCATCAAGAGAGAGGAGAAGAGGGTCAGGATTGTACCCTTAAGTTTCCCAGCATGGAGAGATGGGGTAGAGCAGTGTTTCTCAATCTTTTTTTAAATTATTGCTCCTTAAGGAGCTTTTGTATACATTTTGTCCTAATCACCCACTCCAGGAAATTTTATCTTTTATTTATTTATTTTTTATTCAGTATTCTTTTTTTTTTTTAAGATTTTATTTATTTATTTGACAGAGAGAGACACAGCGAGAGACGGAACACAAGCAGGGGTGTGGGAGAGGGAGAAGCAGGCTTCCCACTGGCAGGGAGCCATGTGGTGCTGGATCCCAGGACCCTGGGATCATGACCTGAGCTGAAGGCAGACACTTAATGACTGAGCCACCCAGGTGTCCTCCCCACCCCAGGAAAATTTAGTAACACAGACATACTGTATGTTTCTTCATGTACTGTGCCCTTTGAAGGCTGCAAACCATTATACTAGCTAAAATATTTTTGGCCTTTCCCCCAGGGAATCAGTTTTTGTCTTCTTGGGGGCTCTGCTGAAATGCATGGGGTAGACAGAGAAGAGAAGTAGCCTGTAAGGTAGGAAAGAGCCAGGAGAGGGTGGTGTAATGAAGCCAAAAGAAGGAGTGTGAGAAGGAAGGAGAGGGGGTATAGAATACTGGAGAGTACTCTCCATGTCACGGAATTTAGCAACGTGGAGCTATAATGATCTTTACAGAAATAATGTCAGTACAGTGTTGGGATGTAAATGGAGTCGTGAGTTGAAGAGCATTTTAAGGGGTGACTAAGTGGAGACCTCATGGGCAGATAACTTGAGAAATTTGGCAGCAATGGGTATAAGAAGTGGGTGAGAAGTAGGGAAAGGTTTAATAGAGAACATATGACTTGTGCTGGGTTTTAAGTGTAGTTAAAATCTAACCCCTTGTAGGGATGCCTGGGTGGCTCAGCTGGTTAACCTGCTGCCTTTGGCTTAGGTCCTGATCCCAGCATCCAGGGATCGAGTCCCACATCTGGCTCCTTGCTCTGTAGGGAGCCTGCTTCTACCTCTGCCTCTCCCTGCCACTCTGCCTGCCTGTGCTGTCTCTCTCTCTCTCTCTCACACTCTGACAAATAAATAAACAAAATCTTAAAAAAAAAAAACAACCCTTGTAAAGAAGAAAAACAATGTTGCAAGGTTACGTGGAAACTATTTTAAATTCAAGCTAGAGGTGAAAATATATAAAGCATATTTGGAGGAGTGGTGAATGAGTACAATTTGATTGTATCATTAGGATGGAGATTGGATTAGGTGGGGTTACAGCTAAAACTGCAGAGTTTTGGGAGCCAGGTTGGGGAGTTTGGGTTTACTATAATAGGCCATTTAATCTATTTTAGTTTCTTAAGTGTGGTAAATAACATGTTAAGTGTAGCTTTTAAGATGGTATCATGAGTTTTGTGCTGTTGAAATTAAAATATTTTAATATACTGGGCTAAATAAATTACTTAAATTAATTTCACCTACTTTTACTTTTTTCAATGTGGCTACTCAAAATTTAAAGTTACTTATGGACTTATATTTGTGGCTTGCATTGTATTTCTCTTGGACAGTGTAACCTAAACTACACTGCAATTCCACAGTTTCTAACTTCATTCTGGCTCTGCTCTCTGTGCTGTCATAGGTTGATGCCATTTACCTAATCTCCCTGAAAGACTCATATACTCAAAAGTATCCTCCTTCCCCTTTACTTCTCAAAAGTATTTTTTTTTTAAGATTTTATTTATTTATTTGACAGACAGAGATCACAAGTAGGCAGAGAGGCAGGCATAGAGGGAGAGGGGGGAAGCAGGCTCCCTGCTGAGCAGAGAGCCTGATTCGGGCCTCCATCCCAGGACCCTGGGATCATGACCTGAGCTGCAGGCAGTCGCTTAACCAACTGAGCCACCCAGGTGCTCCTCTACTCTGAAAGTTTTAACATGGTGGTTTTCTTGGGAGAAAATAATTAGCGTGTCTTTGTATAATTTGTAGCTAGCAAAGCCATGAGGAAGCAGGACATTGGGTAGAGAATTTTATTTTATTTTTTTAAAGATTTTATTTATTTATTTGTCAGATAGAGAGAGCGCACATAGGAGCGAGCACAGGCAGACAGAGTGGCAGGCAGAGGCAGAGGGAGAAGCAGGCTCCCTGCTGAGCAAGGAGCCCGATGTGGGACTCGATCCCAGGATGCTGGGATCATGACCTGAGCCGAAGGCAGCCGCTTAACCAACTGAGCCACCCAGGTGTCCCTGGGTAGAGAATTTTAATAGGGAAAAAGAAAAATTGAGGAAGAAATACCTAAATCTGGAGTACCTAAGGGGTTTGGAAATCCTGGGTGAGGGGGACTCAACTACTAGGGGCAGCATGAAAGTAATTATGATCCTAATAGGAGGTGGGACAAAAGTAAGCAAGAATGAGGTGAGAAAAGGGATTCTGAAGACCCTGCCTTGCCAAAAGTAACTTTATTCGAGACCAACCCTGCCAGAACAAATTGTTTAATTTTCTAAACTATTTGGATTTTCTCCTCTTGAGATTACTTCAGTTCTCTGGAGGAACCAGAGATGCTTTTGAATTAATAAGCAAATGCTAGTAGAAAGATTGTAAGACAAATCATTATTTGCTTTCCTAGCACCTAGCTTAGAGGCCACAGGGAATGGGAATTTTGATTGGCAAAGGTTATAGAAGGAGAAAATTTTAATTTGAATATATCTGTTACTAGAGTATTGGAGCAGGGCCAGACATGGACATGGCCTGTTGGAGGGCTTTGGCATTGAGAAAGGAATTTTTGCAAGCTAGGATACATGGGAAGTACTGGGAGGTTTAATAAAATAAGGTGGGTAATAAGTATAGGTGAAAGGCAGAATGTGGGTGGGAAGCAGAACACAAAGAACAGAACACAAAGAAGCAGAACACAAGCGGGAATTGTACTATGACTTTATCCAAAATAATTTGTATGATGATGACTAAGGAAAATAGTTGTTCAGATGGTGGTGCTGTCTGACTTAAAAAGATAATTTATTTTATCTTTACATACAAATACTATATAGGGAGGTCACTGTTGAAGCATTTTAATTTTGCCCAGAGTTAACCTGTCTTCTCTTTTCCTAATGCTCACTTGGGATAAGCTAACTACTGCCAAAACCTCTCTTCGAGTTTTTGGCCTAGTGTAACTGTCAGATGTTTCTTGATATCTGTTTGTCTGGAATGTCTCATTAGTAGCAAAATCTTATGGGTTCTTTTGATGAAATTCTTTCCTCTCTCTGTATACTTCAAAATGTGAATTAATTACAAATTCTGTTGTTTCCTCTCCCCTTCAAATTAGCCTACATAACAGTGTTATTTTCCTAAGGCATCAATTTCATACTTCACTTATCTACTTATAAAGATCCCTTATGATCTTTCACAGGCAGCCAGCCTTATCAACATACTATTTATGATTTTCTATTATCTGATCCAGTTTATTTATCCAGCCATATTTCCCACCACTCTATGACATAAATCTTTTTTTTTTAATAAATAGCATCATCTCTGCCTTTCCTTTCTCTTTTTTAAATTTTTAAAGGTTTTTTTCTTTTCCTTTTTTTTTTTTTTTTAGATTTTATTTATTCATTTGACAGAGAGAGATCATAAGTAGGCAGAGAGGCAGGCAGAGAGAGAGGGAGAAACAGGCTTCCCGCTGAGCGGAGAGCCCGATCCAGGGCTTGATCCCAGAACCCTGGGGTCATGACCTGAGCCAAAGGCAGGCGCTTAACGACTGAGCCACCCAGGTGCTCCTTCTTTTCCTTTTTTTAAGATTTATTTATTTTAGAGAGAGAGTGTGTGTGTGAGCAGTGGTGGGAGGGACAAAGGAAGAGGGGGGAGAGAGAGAAAATCCTCAAGCAGACACTCTGCTGAGTGTGGAGCTGAACAAAGCTTGATCCCAGGACCCTGCGATCTTGACCTGAGCCAAAGTCCAGAGTCGGTTGCTTAACCAGCTGACCCACCCAGGTGCCCCTACAACATAAATCTTATGTATAAACTTTCTTATGAGCTATCCATATGGCACTGTGTTTCTTTCTTTCTTTCTTTTCTTTTCCTTCCCTTCCCTTCCTTCCTTCCTTCCTTCCTTCCTTCCTTCCTTCCTTCCTTTCTTTCTCTTTCTTTCTTTCAAAATTTTATTTATTTACTTGTCAGAGAGAGACAGAGTGCACAGGCAGGGAGAGGGAGAAGCAGGCTCCCTGCTGAGCAAGAAGCTTGATGTGGGACTCAATCCCAGGACCCCAGGATCATGACTTGAGCTGAAGGCAGACGCTTAAGTGACTGAGCCACCCACTCATTCCTCTTTTTTTCTTCCTTCCTTCCTTTCTATTTTTCATATGTCTTTCTTTTAAGATTTTATTTATTTATTTTTTGAAAGTAAATTTAAAAATTTTTTAAATTTTGTTTTTAAGTAACCTTTATACCCAGCGTGGGCCGGAACTCACAACCCCGAGTTCTAGAGTTTGCATGCTCTACTGGCTGAGGTAGCCAGGCACCCCATGGCATGCTTCTTTTATGTGTTTTTCTGTCACTCTTTCTCCTTCAAAGAATGCTTTTTGCCTCACTTCCTTTCCAAGTTCTGCCCCTTTTTTGTGAATCCAGTTTAGATATGACCCCCTCCAAAGGATATTTCTAGTGCCATAGGCTTTATCAATAACTCTTTTCACAAAATCAATTGGTACTTCAGTTTTTATTACATGTTTTACTATATTATACTTTACATCCTCTCATTCTCTTCCTTGTATGTTCTTTTCCCAGCCAAATTATTAGGTTTTTGGTTTTTTTTAAAATATTTTATCTATTTGACAGACGAAGATCACAAGTAGGCAAAGAGGCAGGCAGAGAGAGAGGAGGAAGCAGGCTCCCCACCACGCAGAGATCCCGATGCGGGGCTCGATCCCAGGACCCTGGGATCATGACCCGAGCTGAAGGCAGAGGCCTTACCCCCTGAGCCACCCAGGTGCCCCTCAAATTACTAGTTTTTTAAGAGAAACATGTATTTCCTAATATTTGTTTTAGCCTATTATTAAATATTCATAATGTATTCTCTAGACTCTCAATAAATACTTTTTTTTTTAAAGATTTCATTTATTTATTTGTCAGAGAGGGAGAGAGAGTGAGCGAGCACAGGCAAACAGAGTGGCAGGCAGAGGCAGAGGGAGAAGCAGGATCCCTGCTGAGTAAGGAGCCAGATATGGGACTCCATCCCAGGACACTGGGATCATGACCTGAGCCGAAGGCAGCTGCTTAACCAACTAAGCCACCCAGGTGTCCCTCAATAAATACTTTTTTATTGTAATAGTATTGTTTTCATTTGTTTTTGTTTTGTTTTGTTTTTTTAGAGGGAGAGAGAGAGAGAGAGAATCTTAAGCAGGCTCCATGCCTAGTGCAGAGCCTGACATGGGGAGTATATCTCATAATCCTAAGATCATGACCTGAGCCAAAATCAAAAGTCAGATGCTTAAAAAAAAAAAAAAAAAAGTCAGATGCTTAATTGACTGAGCCCCTGAAATAGTATTGTTGACTAAATTCAGATATAAAGGTTAGATAAGCTAGATAAAACAATACTCTTTTTTTTCCCGATTTTACGAATTTTTTTTTTTTTTTAATAAACATGTAATGTATATTTAGCCACAGGGATACAGGTCTGTGAATTGCCAATAAAACAACACTCTTAAGAGATGATTTATTGGGACACCTGGGTGGCTTAGTTGGTTAAGCGGCTGCCTTTGGCTCAGGTCATGATCCCAGCGTCCTGGAATCAAGTCCTACATCGGGCTCCTTGCTCAGCAGGGATCCTGCTTCTCCCTCTGCCTCTGCCTCCCATTCTGTCTGCCTGTGCTCGCTCCCGCTCTTTCTCTGACAAATAAATAAATAAAATCTTAAAAAAAAAAAAAAAGAGATGATTTATTTACTTAAAAAAAAAGATGATTTATTTAGATAAATCTCCTTTAGAAACTCAAACTTTAGGGACGCCTGGCTGGCTCAGTCAGTTGAGCGTCTGCCTTCAGCTCAGGTCATGATCCCAGGGTTCTGGGATCAAGTCCTGTATTGGCTCCTTGCTCAGTGGGGAGCCTGCTTCTTCATCTGCCCGCCACTCTCCCTGTCTATGCTCCCTCTCTGACAAATAAAATCTTTACAAAAAAAAAAAGAGAGAGACTCAAATTTAGTCTTCTAAAAATATCTGATCTTTTATTATAAACTTCCTAAAAATATAGATATCTGTTGCTGCATAACACATCACCCCAAAATTTACTGGTTTAATAATGAACATTTATTATCTAATGGTGTCTGTACATCAGGAATCTAGGCATGGCTTAGCTAAGTGACTGGCTCAAGGTCTCTCATGAGGCTGCAGTCAGGGTGTCAGCTGGAACTGCAGTCTCATGCCCAGGCCCAACTCAGGAGGATCTCCTTTAAGGTTATTCACACGGTTGTTGGCAAGACTGAGTTCCTCATAAGTTGTTGGACTGAGGTCCTCAGTTCCTCACTAACCGTAGCCAAAGTCCTTTAGTTCTGTGTGATGCAGGCATCTCCATAAGGCAGTTTAGAACATGGCACCTGGCCTTCCTCAGAGTAAGCAAGTGGGAGAGCATCATGACAAAAGCCACAATATTCTGTATTCTAATTTCAGAAGTGATGTTTCATTATTTATGCCATTTTTTTTGGTATTCACCAGAAGTGAATTAATAAGTCCAATTCATATCAAGGGGATTATACAACGATGTAAATACCAGAAGAAAGGAATTATTGAGGTCCGTCTAAAAGTAAGCTCCACACTCAGCATGGAGCCCCATGTAGGGCTTGAACTCATGACCCTGAGATCAAGATCTGAGCTGAGATCAAGAGATGGACACCTAACCAAATGAGCCACTCAGGTGTCCTTCTTGAGGTCCATCTAAGAAGCTGCCTACCTTAGCCAGGCTGTTCTCAGGAAAAGAGGAGTTGTGTATTTGAATCTTTCATAATAAGTATTCTACTCTTAGCATTTAAGTTTTATCTATGGTAGCATATTCAGGATTATTTAATATTGAATTCTAGAATGTTCTGTGTCTTGACTTCACTTAGGTTTTAGTGAGGAGAGCAAATACAGTCTTTTGTCAGGGTAAATACAGAACCTAAATATAAAATACAAGTGTAGTAATTATGTCCTCGGTTATTTGAATAAATGGTGTATAGAATTTACTTAAAGCATAGTTTTTAGTTAAATGCTATATGAAAGCCTCAACATACTAATATACAATGTGTTGTATATGGAGAGGACTCAAAATGTTAAGTAGACTTGCTTATACATTTTTATGTATTAGTTAATTTAGTGCTTTGGGATATGGAATAAAATATTACTGGTTAGATTTTAATATCTTAAAGTTCTAATTAAGAGCATACACAGGGGGCACCTGGGTGGCTCAGTCAGTTGGGTGTCTGCCTTTGGCTCAGGTCATGACCCCTGGGTCCTGGGATCAAGCCTCACCTCAGACTCTTGGCTCAGTTGGGAGTGTGCAGCTCCTTTTCCCATTGTGCTGCCCCACTCATGCTCCTCTCAACTAAATAAATAAAATCTTTTTTTTTTAAGATTTTTTTAAAATTTATTTTTTTGACAGACAGAGACCACAAGTAGGCAGAGAAGGCAGAGAGAGAGGAGGAAGCAGGCTCCCCGCTGAGCAGAGAGCCCGATGTGGGGCTCCGTCCCAGGACCCTGGGATCATGACCTGAGCCGAAAGCAGAGGCTTTAACCCACTGGGCCACCCAGGCGCCCCTAAATAAATAAAATCTTAAAACACACACACAAAACACAAGTAATAATATATTGATGTTCTTAGGAAACTTTTGTTATCAGAGATTCTTAATGTTACCGGAAAGCTCTTTTTGAAAAGCTTAAGAGAATACTTGATGCAGTCTTTAGAGGTTTATTTTCAATTAGAAAAATAAAACTTGTATTAAAAACAATTTTTGGGTACCTGGCTGGCTCAGTCCATAGAGGATGCAACTCTTGATCTCTGGGTTGTGAGTTCAAGCCCCACATTGAATGTAGAGATTATTTAAAAATAAAATCTTAAAAAAAAATAAAACCTGTACAGTTTTATCAACTTAGTGATTTGGGAGGCTAGGTAGAAGTTGGTTCCATATATCACTATTTATATCAAAATAAGTTCCAGATAAATAAGATTTAAACATTTAAAAAGGTAAACATAAAATTACATGAAGAAAGCACATTTGTATATGTTTGTATATGCTTAGGAGGTAAAGCTCTTTCTAAATATGACATCCTACCAGAAGTTATTAATAGAAGAATTTGACTTTATTAAAACTAAATATTTCTGGGGCACCTGGGTGGCTTAGTTGGTTAAGCGTCTGCCTTTGGCTCAGCTCATGATCCCAGGGTCCTGAGATTGAGCCCCTCATAGGGCTCCCTGCTCAGCAGGAAGTCTGCTTCTCCCTCTGCCTCCACCCTCCCTTACTTGTACTATGGCACACTGTTGCTCGCTCACTCGCACATAAATAAAATCTTTCAAAAAATTAAATATTTCTCTATGTTAAAAAAATAGACATAAAGCATCACCATAAAGTCAGAATACAAAATAGGGGAAAAAATATTTACCACACAATATAACAGGAAGTGTTCTAATTCTTCTTCTTTTTTTTTTTTAAAGATTTTATTTATCTACTTGACAGAGAGATCACAAGTAGGCAGAGAGGCAGGCAGAGAGAGGGGTGGGGAAGCAGGCTCCCCGCCGAGCAGAGAGCCCGATGCGGGACTCGATCCCAGGACCCTGAGATCATGACCTGAGCCGAAGGCAGCGGCCCAACCCACTGAGCCACCCAGGCGCCCCTGTTCTAATTCTAACTGAAGAAGAGTTTTTGCAGAAATAGACCCATAGATATAGAGAAAAACTGGTAGTTGCCAGAAGGGAGGTGCATAAGGAGATGGGCAAAATGGGTGAAGGGGAGTAGGAAGGTATAGGCTTCCAGTTATGGAATGAATAAGTCATGGGGATGAAAGTTACAGCTAGGAAATATAGTCAGTATTGTTGTAAGTGCTGTTGTGTTGTAAATGATGTTGTAAAGTGCTGTATGTTGACAGATGGTAGCTACACTTGTGAGCATAGCATAACATATAGGGTTGTTGAGTCACTATGTTATACCTGAGGCTAATATAACATTGTGTATCAACTATACTTCCATTAAGGAGCACCTGGGTGGCTCAGTCGTTAAGCGTCTGCCTTTGACTCAAGTCATTATCCCAAGATCCTGAGATGAGCCCTGCATCAGGCTCCCCACTCTGAAGGAGGCCTGCTTCTCCCTCACCCTCTCTGTCTGCTTGTGTTCCCTCTCTTGCTATCTCTCTGTCAAATAAATAAATTCTTTTTTTAAAGATTTTATTTATTTATTTGGCACAGAGAGAGGGATCACAAGTAGGCAGAGAGGCAGGCAGAGACAGGAGGGGAAGTAGGCTCCCCACTAAGCAGAGAGCCTGATTTGGGGCTCGATCCCAGGACCCTGAGATCATGACCTGAGCTGAAGGCAGAGGCTTAACCCACTGAGCCACCCAGGTGCCCGAAATAAATTCTTTAAAAAAATATATATATATATATATGAAGGCATTTAAAAAATCTTTAAGGCACCTAGGTAGCTCAGTCATAAACCATCTGCCTTCAGCTTAGGTCATGATCCCAGGGTCCTGGGATCGAGTCTCACATAGGGCTCCCTGCTTAGCAGGGAGTCTGCTTCTCCCACTCTCTCTGCCCCTCCTCCTTGCCTGTGCTCGCGCTCTCTGTTTCTCTCTCTCTCTCTCAAATAAATGAGTAAAAATCCTTAATAAAAAAAAGACCTTTTTACAAAAGGGGTGTGGGGTGCTTGGCTGGCTCAGTGAGTGGAGTGTGCAACTCTTGGTCTCTGGGTTCTGAGTTTGAGCCCCATGTTGGGTGTAGAGCTTACTTAAAAATAAAATCTTTTAGAAAGTCATTTTACTAAAAAAGCTTTTATAGTTAAATAAGAAAAAATGATATTTGTATAGGCAGGCAAATAAAAGAAAAGTGTAGACTCAGTTGGTTAAGTGTCAGACTCTTGGTTTATGCTCAGGTGTTGATCTCACGGGTTGTGAAATCAAGCCCACCCCCTTCAGGCTTCCTGCTCAGGTTTGCTTGAAGATTCTCTCCCTCTGCCCCTCCTTCTACTTGCTGGCTCTCTCTTTCAAATAAATAAATAAATCTTAAAAAAAAAAGAAACGAAAGTAGAGTTAATATATAATTTAAAAGGCAAAACATAGGGGCACCCAGGTGGCTCAGTCAGTTAAGCATCTGACTCTTGGTTTTGGCTCAGGTCATGATCTCATGGGTTGTGAGATCAAGTCCCACATTGGACTTCACACTTAGTGCAGAGTCTGCTTGAGTCTTTCTCTCTCTAAAATAATAAAATCTTTTAAGAAATAAAAAAGTAAAAAGCCAAAACATAGATAAAAAAGTTATAGCATATATTAAAATGGTGTTACATAGGGGCGCCTATGTGGCTCAGTGGGTTAAGCCTCTGCCTTCGGCTCAGGTCATGATCCCAGGGTCCTGGGATCGAGCCCTGCATCGGGCTCTCTGCTCAGCAGGGAGCCTGCTTCCTCCTCTCTCTCTCTCTCTCTCTGCCTCTCTGCCTACTTGTGATCTTTGTCTGTCAAATAAATAAATAAAATCTTTTTAAAAAAATGGTGTTACATAAAAAGGTGCCACATATACTGAAAGTCATACATATATTAAAAAGTTGATGAGAGGAAGGGTGATAACAAAAACACATATATAGAATACATATAAATACATATATACCAATTTTTCAAGTGCAAAAACTATTTGTGTACTTCTTAGAATGGCAAGCATTTAAAAACACTGATAGCACCCATTCTTTCTTTTTTTTTTTTTAATTTATTTGACAGAACACAAGTGGGGAGGCAGCAGGCAGAGGGAGAGGGAGAAGCAGGCTTCCCTGTGGTGGAGGGAGCCCAATGCAGGGCTCAATCCCAGGGCCCTGGGATCATGACCTGAGCCAAAGGCAGTTGTGTAACCAACTGAGCCACCCAGGTTACTCAATAACACACATGTTCTTGAAAAAGTAATGAGGTAGCAGTTTATGTTGTTCATAGCAATGAGACTTGGTACATTCTTTCAGAGCTTTATTGTAGTGATGTGGAAAAATGCTCAAATATATTGTAAAGCAGAAGAAATAAGTTCAAAAGCATTTTAGTATGTACATTGAAAAAAAAATACTTGAGACTATAGCAATTAGTTAACACCAAGTTTTCTCAGAGTAGAACTGGGGGTCAGTTTTGTGTCACTTATTTCTACAGTTTATAATTAAAATCATTACCTTTGTAATGAAAAAGTAATATTTTAAAAAGGCAACTTTACAATTTCTTTTTACAGGAGATTACATGCTTGATGCAAAGCCAAAAGAAATTTCAGAAATTCAACGTTTAAACTATGAGCAGGTAATAGACACAATTTTTGTTATATTAAAATGTGTAATTTTTAACTTATGGTTGTATTCATTGGTTTCTGTCAGTGGCTTTGTAGGCATATTCATTTTCTTATTTTACAACCTTTTAAAAATGTAAAAACCATTCTTAGCTTCAGCCCGATTTGGCCCACAGGCCATGCTTTTCCGATCTCTGTTTTATATGAGCATATAATACTATATGGAATGAAACATAGGTATCATTCTACAGATCTGTGTAGAATGATAACCTGGTATTTTTCTTGAAAAATTGACTTTCAGGTGAATTTGTCATTGATTCATCTTTCCTTGTTTCCTTTATATTTTATAATTAAGTTACATTTGAGAGGAAGTTGAGTAAATGATGTCTGTTGTGTGTCATTAGGACAAAATCTGTTCTTTTGTAGTTTCAATGTGTCCACATTTCTTGCATGTTTTTTAGAGATTCTGTTCTGTAAAATAGGAGAAACTCTAAAACTACTGGACCTGGAAGAAAACAAGGGGAACTTCATTTTCTTCAGTAGTCTTCTGTTTAACAATAAAAGGCAAGAAGGAATCAAGTTCTTATAGTAGAAGAAAGTATCAGGGAAGAAATAGATATCTTTGGAACCTTTATATTTACTTTCAAAGCAACCTTTTTTATATGCTTTTACCAGTATCAAATTGGCAAAAGGAAGCAAAACTCATTTCAGTATTGCAAAGTTTCTTGAATTTGAATGATGAGATAATCTAGTCCTAAAAGAATTGAGAAGCCAAATGTAATGCATTGCTTCACTCTGTAAGGTAGGAAATCTAGCTAAAGCCAAATTGGTATGCTAAGTCATTTAAATTCTATTAGAATTTGTAGCTTAAAGCGATAATCCCAAATATTTTTCCCATTAGAAAATTTTTCAATTGAAATCTCATGCTAAGCTCTAATATAGAGAAGCAGTAAATGATATTTTATAAGTATAAAGTTTAAGATTCAATTGACATTATTTATTTATCAAATTTATATCCTCTTTTATTGAAATCAGTGAGGCTGGGCGCCTGGGTGGCTCGGTGGGTTAAGCATCTGCCTTTGGCTCAGTTCTTGATCCCAGGGTCCTGGGATTGAGCCCCGCATCTCCCTCTCTTACTCCCCCTGCTTGCGTTCCCTCTCTCGCTGTGTCTCTCTCAAATAAATAAAATCTTAAAAAAAAAAAAAATTAGTGAGGCTGCTTTGCTTAATACAAAAACTTGAAATTAAGGCTTATAGGTGATAGTTGCAGTTTCATATCACCCTCAACATTCATTTATTTTTGTTGCACAGTCTTCAGAAAATCTTAATTGATGAATGTTTGCCAATGATGTCAGCATTTTGTATGTTTTTTCAAGTCCATCTTGCAGTCTCAGGAAATACTTCCATTAAGGTGACCTAGACTCTTAGAAAATGATTGGAAGTAGTTTTGTTGAAACAGTATCTAACAACCACTTACATTTCTTAAGAGAAATACATGTCAGATGAAAAATATCCTGAATTTAAGATACACTCTTAAACTGTTTGTAAGGTATTATGATTACATGACCATTAGTTGTGAGAATAGTATGTACCAAGCTGATAAAGTTGAGTTTAAGCTGGTGTTTAATGTTCTACAGGTGTGATCTGATAATGTTCTTTTTGTATAATTATATGTGAACAGAAATTTTTAAGACTAAATTTGAGAAAGACCAGTGTAGAGCTGACATCTTCCTACTTAAAACTTCTTTGCTAGAAGTAGTAATACAAACAAAAAGCATATTATTCCAGTTTTGTTTAATGGTAGATACCCTGAAAACACCAGAAATCACTGTGTGTGTGTGTGTGTGTGTGTGTGTGTGTGTGTGTAAGACAGGTTTTTAAATGACTGCAAATCTATTTTTAAAGTATAATATATATTTAAATTAAAAATATTTTACTATGTCAGAATTACCTTTGTGAAAAATTCTAAAAAACAGTTTAACCACTGGCTTAAAGGAATCAGTAGTAATCCTTTCTTGTGATATAAGCAACCATTCCAAAGATTTATATTTGATATTATTAACATCATAATTTGGGTTTAGGAACAAAATGGCAAAATACTTATCCTTTAGTTCTCTGTTTATAAGTGTTCATTTTTTATCAGTGTTATTAATATTTATGGAGATTATCAAATGGTATCAATTTAGATATTTTAATACTATATAATTTAAAAGAAATATAGAAGATATATAAAAGTATAAGCATAAGCCCAGTAGCTATAGAAATTACACCTACCTTAAAGGAAGTTGGGTGACTGGCAATGAAGAATTTAATAAATGTAGAAGAAAAATCAGTAGCAGAAATATAATCCTTCAATAGCCTACTGTTACTATTTTTTCAGATTCATCATTCCTATGGCTTAGGAAAAGTTTTACAACACTGAAGGGAAAAAAATGTAAGCTGATTATTTTCAAGGGTTCAACTTTTGGGAAAATTGAAAAAATATATTATTTTGGAGAATATAGTTATTTGGAAGAGGTGAAACTGATGAAAGCCAGCCTGTGTAACAATGTTATCCTGTTATAAATTCTTCTTTGATAAATTTAAAAGATTTGAGTAATTTCTGTTTTCAGTCTGTATAGTCTCTTTGAATGGAGTTTTATGTCATTTGATAAAACAGAATTTTGCTCTTATGACCTAAGTTTGTCTTCTTCAGATTTCAGAGAGAGTCCCTAGTTTTATTATAAAAGGATTTATTTCAGGTTCACCCTTTGTACTATAAGGCCCTCAGTAGGCTATAGTTCTCTCCTATTTTCTACCTTCATATGTAGCACAGTGTCTGATTAACAGTAGGGATTAAGTAAAAATTATATTTTTATATATTGGAGTCTTTTGTTTAATCAAACATATTCTCTATAAGTATGACCATATTTAATGTATTAAAAAGTTAAGAAAAACATGCTTTAAAATAGTATTCATTACAGATTTATGTTACCATATTTACAGAGAAAACAGATGTGGTCAGAATGACTTCTTAATTTGGGCAACAAGTCTTTGTATCTGTCTTTTTCTGTCTTCCCCTGACTTCATCTCCTACCACTTTCTACTTAATTTTGTTCTAGCCATTCAGGACTCCTTGCTGTTCCATGAATATAGTATGGGATCATTTTTGCATCAGAGTTTTTGTGCAGAGTGCTTTTTGTCCCAGAGCTTCACAAGACTCAGTATTTTGCTTTTGTTGATATTTAAGTGCCATTTTTAAAGAGCTCCCTCCACCTTTTTAAAGCAGTTTACAGCAGAACTGAGTGGAAAGAACAGAGTTGCCATATACCTCCTGTCCCTCCCTGTCTCCCCATCCCACACATATGGGTGTTCCCCTACTATCAATATCCATCTATCGATACATTTGTTATAATTGATGAATCTATACTAACTCATAATTATATCACCCAGAGTCCATAGTTCACATTAGGGTTTACTCTTGTTAAACATTCTATGGGTTTTGAAAATATCTGATGACAAATGTCAACCATTGTAGTACCATACAGAATAGTTTTATTGCCCTAAAAAATCCTCTGTGTTCTGCCTATACATTTCTCCCTCCTCCTAACCCCTGGCAGCCCTTGATCTTTCTACTGCCTCCATTGTTTTGCCTTTCCCAGAATATCATTTGGACTCATACAGTATGTAGCCTTTTCAGGTTGGCTTCTTTCACTTAGCAATGTACATTTAAATTTCTTCTATGTCTTTTCAAGCTTTGTAGCTCATTTCTTTTTCTTTTTAGATTGTGACTAAAAAACAATATAAAATGAAGGGGCACCTGGATGGCTCAGTTGGTTAAGCATCCGTCTTTGGCTCAAGTCATGATTCTAGTGTCCTGGGATCAATTGCCTGAGGTGGGCTCCCGGCTCAGTGGGGAGCCTGCTTCTTCCTCTCTCTCTGCCCTCCCCTGCTCATGCTCTCTTCTCTTTCTCTCTCTTGCTCTCTCAAATACATAAAATTTTTAAAAATATATAAAATTTAATCCCTTAACATTTTTAAGTGTATAGTTCAATAGTGTTAACTATATTTACATTGATAACAGATCTCTATAACATTTTCATCTTGTAAAACTGTGTAATTCTAAACCCATTGAATAGCTCTGCAGCTTTTCCTTTGTCCATCCCCTGACAACCACCATTTACTTTCTGTTTCCAGGATTTTGACTACTCTAGATATTTCATGTAAGTGGAATCACATAGTATTTGTCCTTTTGTGATTACTTATTTCACTCAGCATAATGTCCTCAAGTTTCATCCATATTGTAGCATGTAATAGAATTTCCTTTTCTTTTTTTAAGGCTGAATAATATTCCATTGTATGTATATACCACAGTGTCTCTATCCATTTATCTGTCAGTGGACATTTGGGCTGTTTCCACTTCTTGACTATTATGAATAATGCTACAATGAACATGGGTGTGCAAGTATCTCTTCAAGATGTTATTTTCAGTTCTTTTGGATATATGCCCAAAAGTGGGAGAGGTAATACTCTTTGATTAGAAACTTTGTCTTTGGTCTTTCCAGTCTAAAAGAGGTCCCTCATCCCTGTCAGTCTGTATGTCATTATCCTGTTCAATATTTCTTAAATACTTGACATTATATTGTATATATATATTTGTCTCTCAAAATAGAATATTAGTTATACGAGATCAGGAACTTTGTTTTACTCACTATTATCTCTTTAGAACTCAGATTAATGCCTAGTACATAGTAGGCACTTAATAATAAAAATCGGTTGAAGGGACAAATAAACTGGATAAAATGGAAAGTTAGAAGTAAATGTGCCTGCATTCAAGTATCTTTGCTGTTGTTGTCATTGTCATTTGACTTTTCTCATCTTTACCTTTCTCCTTTTTATTTTCAGAATATGAGTGATGCTATGGCAATCTTGCACAAACTACAGACAGGCTTGGATGTGAATGTAAAATTCACTGGTGTTCGAGTATTTGAATATACACCAGAATGCATTGTATTTGATCTTCTTGATATTCCTTTATACCATGGGTGGTTAGTGGATCCACAGGTAAGTAGAAAATTTTAAATTATATAAACACAAATGTAAAATTTTATTCATTTGGAAATTTAATCTAGATTTATATTTTCTAATTGTTATTTATTTATCATTTCTTCCTTTCTTTCTTTATGGGGAGAGAGAATGTGTGAGCGGAAATCAAGAGCTGGACACTTAACCAACTGAATCACACAGGCGTCCCTGTGATTGTTATATTTTTGTGCTTTTACCTGAAATTAGCCAAATTGTGAGGTTCAGGGGACTGTCCTCCAGACTGTTCAATTTGTCAAAGACTTCTGACTATAACATCAAGGAGTTAGAAGTTACCTACAAAGTTGAGTCCCCATTCTCACCAACACTTGTTATTATATGTTATTTGGAATATAGTCATACTAATAGGTATAAAGTTGTATCTCATTGTGGATTTGTTTGTATTTCTTAGGAGAAATGTCTGCAGATCCCTTCCCCATCCTTAATTGGGCTATTTATCTTTTTCTTACAGAGTTGCAAGAGTTCTTTATATATTCCAGGTGTAAGGTGTAAGTCTCTTACTAGATATATGGTTTTTAAGTATTTCCTACCATTCTGTGGATAGCCTTTTCACTTTCTTGATGGTGTTCTTTTTTTTTAAAGATTTTATTTATTTGATAGGGAGAGACACAGTGAGAGAGGGAACACAGGCAGGAGGAGTGGGAAAGTCAGAAGCAGGCTTCCCGCAGAGCAGAGAGCCCGATGCGGGGCTCGATCCCAGAACCCTGGGATCATGACCTGAGCCAAAGGCAGAGGCCCCAACCCACTGAGCCACCCAGGCGCCCCCTTGATGGTGTTCTTAAAGCCCAAAAGTTTTAAATTTTGATGACGTCCAATTGATCTCTCTCTTTTTTTTTCTTTTGTTGCTTATACTTTTGGTGTCCTAAGAAGGCTTTGCCTAATCCAAAGTCACAAAGATTTACTCCTGTATCTTCTTCTAACAGTTTTAAAAAGTTTTGGTGCTTATATTTAGGAGTGTGATCAATCATTTTTTAGTTAATCTTTGTATATAGTTTGATGAGGGATCCAATTGTATTCTTTTGTATGTGGATATCCAGTTGTCCTAGTAGTATTTGTTGTAGTCTTTGTAAAGATTATTCTTTCCCCTCATTGAATTGTCTTGGCACTCAGACTGATCTTTGTAAAATACCCCTCCCCTTGATTCCTGTGACCCCCTTCTTCTCTTAAAAACCTCCACTGTAACTCCAGTACAATACAAAATCCTTATTATGATATGCAGCATGACCTAGACTCTGCCTGTCTGTCCAACTTCACCTCTTATAATTCTCCCTTTTTTTTCCTTTTCTTTTTTTTAACTACTCTCTAGTAAAGTTAACTGTTCGTCTGTTCTTCAGACATGTCAAGTTCATTTCTATTTCAGATTTTTCTACTGGCTGATTGCCTACTGTGGAACATTGTTTTACTACCCTAATACATTGTTCTCCCAGATCTTCACGTTTCTGGTACCTTATTTTTCAGATCACCTTGTTAGACCCTTTCTGACAACTTGTTGAAATTAGTCAGCCTCCTTTTCCCCAGCCATTTCCTCTCCCATGACCCTATTTGATTTTCTTTACCATATTTGGTATGATTATTTACTTCTTTACTTGATTGACTCTCATCTCCCAGTAGAATGTTTTATGAGGACTGAGCTCTGAATCTCATTGTTTAGAACAGTGTTTGGCACATAGTGGGTTCTTACTAAATATTGATCAATGGCATGAATCATGTATACATGTTTCCATGTGTTAACTACAAGGACGGAGAGATCATAGTAGCAATAGTTTCTTCATCCCTGTCTGTTGGTAAAGGCAACTGGTAGTCTGGGCAAGGAAAGCATGGCCTACTGTAAACAAGGCATCTTTATCTTTATTGGCATTCTGTCTCTGACAGTATCACTGAAAAGTGTAATCATGTCCAGCATTTTACATATCCAGGGTGAGCCATATCAGATCCTGGCAGATGACAATGCCAGGTTATCTAGGAGAATACACTGACAGCCTGAGGAACTTAAGCCTGAGTTCTTAAAAATCGTACTCAGATCATCTCTCTGATTGTGTAGAGCTATATATTGTCTGGTAAATAGTTGAATTCATATGCTTAAAGAAAAACATATTCAAATGTAGAACTGAAATTGTTCATCAGACTTTTCTGGTATACACAGTGGGTTTTCACACTCTTGGCAGGGGTGAGGGCTGTGCTTTTTATCTATTTTACTTACTTATTTTGTGACAAAATGATTCTGCTGATGAGAAAGGAAAAAAAAAACAAGGCAAAGTTTGAAATCTATAGATGTATATGAATTACCTCTCAGAACTGGTTAGTTCTTTGTATTCTGATGATGTAATCTGCAAATGATTAGCTTGCAAATAAATTTCAGCTGTTCTTTTGATGGCAGGCACCAGAATTCAGCCACTGAGAGGATATTTCTCTATTATTAATTGATAATAACTCTTTAAAAGCAACATTGGAAGCCAGATAACGGTGGAAATGCTTTATTGAGTTTACTGAAAGAAGACAAAGGCTAACCTGTAATCCTCTTCCCAGAAAAATTATATTTCATGAATGGGACAAAATCATTTTTGTAGATTAATTAAATTAAGATTGCTTCCTTGGGGTGCCTGGCTGGCTCAGTCAATGGAGCATATGACTTTTGATCTCAGGGTTGTAAGTTTGAGCCCCACACTGGGTGTAGAGATTACTTAAACATTTTTTTAACTCTAGAAAAGAAAAAAAAAAAGCTTCCTGGCAATAGACCAACATTAATGGAAATTCTAAACAAGGATTTTAGAAGGAAGGAAAATGATCTCAGATGGAGGGATAAGTGAATGAAGAGAAAAATAACATGATAAATATAAATGTAGACTGTATAAATAATAACACTGTCTTGGGATTTTAAAAAAGAACATTAGCAAATACAAAAATAATAACATAAGTTGGGAGGAAGGTAAAGTATTCTAAGGGTTTAGAATTAATTGTTCAAGAAGAGAATATCAACTTCTGGCTTTGTGTAGGGGGGGTGGATATTATAGTCTCTATAACTTCTTTGTCCAATGTTGTAGCCAAGTGTTGCTATTTAAATTTAATTAAAAATTTAGTTTCTGAGTTGCACTAGGTATATTTCAATTGTGCTGTAGCCACATGTGGCTAGTGGATATCTTATTGAGCAACACAGATTTGGAATATTTTGGTTATTACTGGATATGCTGTCAGATAATGCTCTTTTAGAGTAACTATGAAAAGAATAGAAGACATAGTGGGTAACTTCTAGACTAATAGAAAAGAGAAAAACTAATCTAAAAAAAGGAAGAAAGAAGAGGTAAAGGAATGTTGAACTGATGAGACAAAGAGAATAGATTTAATAAATTTAAGTATATAAATAATTACAGTAAGGGTAAATAGGACTAAATGCTCTAGTTAAAAGTGGTTCTGAGGCTGGATTAAAATATCTATATTTATTGTTCACAAGAGATAGAAAAAACAAAGATTACAAATAAAGAGAGGAAAAAAAAAGATGCCATACAATTGCTTAATGTTTAATTTGCCAAGGAGATATAATTATGTTAAATTTGTGTGTGCCTGGAGATACCTAGAAAGCAAGTACCTGACTGATTGCTCATTCTCTGAACCCATGGGAACTGTCACAAAGAATCAAGGTCAGTTTTTGACTATAAAAAAACAAAATTTGTATGCATCTAATCCTATAAACTCAAAGTACATAAAGCAAAATTTAACAGAATTATAAAAAGAAATACATTACCACGCTGGAATATGTTGTATCTTTCTCTGTAATTGATAAGAGCAGAAAACAAAACCTAATGAATGTTATGTGTTTTTTTTTAATTAATAAACTTGTTTTAATAATTTCAGATTTACAGGAAATTTGCAAAGATGTTACAGAGAGTTCCTGTGTACTTTTCACCCCATTTCTCCTAATCTTACATGACCTGGGTACACATATCAAGACTTAATGTTGGTACATTACTATTAGCTATATTAGAGTCTTCATTCACACTTCACCAATTCATTTTTTTAAAGTTTTTATGTAAATTCCAGTTAACATACAGTATAATATTTCAGGTGTATAATATATTAATTCAACGCTTCCACACATTACCTGGTGCTCATCATGACATGTGTACTCTCAAATCCCCATCACCTGTGTCAGCCATCTCCCTACCCACCTCTTTCTGGTAACCATCAGTTTGTTCTCTACAGTTAAGAGTCTATGTTTTGGTTTGCTTCCTCCTTTTTTCCCCCCTTTGCTTATTTGTTTAATTTTTTAAATTCCACATGAGTGAAATCATATGGTATTTGTCTTTCTCTGACTGGCTTATTTCACTTAGCATAATACACTGTAGCTCCACCTCTGTCGTTGCAAATGCCAAGATTTCATTCTTTTTTATGGCTGAGTAATAGTCCTGTGTGTGTGTGCGTGTGTTTATGGGTGTGTACCACATCTTCTTTATCTGTTCATCAGTTGATGGACATCATTTGGGCCTTTCCATAATTTCACTATTGTAGATAATGCTGCTATCAACATTGGGGTGTGTGTATCCCTTTGAATTAATATTTTTGTATTCTTTGGGTGAATACCTAGTAGTGCTTTCACTGGAGCATAGGATAGTTCTATTTTTAACTTTTGCAGGAACCTCCATACTGTTTTCCAGAGCAACTGCACCAGTTTGCATTCCCACCAACAGTGCAAGAGGATTCCTCTTTCTCCACATCCTTGCCAACACCTGTTATTTCTTGTGTTGTTGATTTTAGCCACTCTGGCAGGTGTGAGGTGATATCAAATTGTACTCTTGATTTGTATTTTCCTGATAATTAGTGATATTGAGTACCTTTTCATGTGTCTGTTAGCCATATGTCTTCTTTGGAAAAATGTCTATTCATATCTTCTCCCCATTTTTTAATTGGATTATTTGGTTCTTTTGGGTGTTGAGTTTTATAAGTTCTTTATGTTTTGGATACTAACCATTTATCAGATATGTCATTTGCAAATATCTTCTCCCATTTCATGGGTCACCTTTTAGTTTTGTTAATTGTTTCCTTTGCTCTGCAGAAGCCTTTTATTTTGATGTAGTTTCAGTAGTTTGTTTCTGCTTTTGTTTCCCTTGCCTCAGGAGACATATCTAGAGAGAAGTTGCTACAGCTGCTACAGCTGTATTCCCCTCTAATATTTTATGGTTTCAGTTTCAGTTCTCCCACACTTCACCAATTTTTCCACTAATTTTTGTTGTTGTTGTTCCGTAATCTAATCTAGAACGACACATTGCATTTAATCATCCTATCTTCCTAGTCTCCTCCTGTCCGTGACATTTTCTCTTGTTTTTTTTTTTTTCTTGAACTTGACTATTCATTCTTTATATACATTCATGAAATTTATAAAAACTTACCTACTATGAGGCCATAAAGCAAGTTTCACCAAATTTCTAAGGATTTAAGTCACATAGAATATAGAATATCCTTTGACCACAGTGCGATTGAGCTAGAGAAGTCAGTAGAAAAACAACAGAAATTGTTTGCACCAAAAATTGATAATGAAAGAGTATACTTTAACCTGCACAATAACTAAGTCCATATCAAAACTTGTGAGATTTAGCTGATACAGCTTTTAGAGGGATTTTTAAAAACCTAAATTCATTTATTTATTAATGAGTAAGAAAAGATTAAAAGCCAATAGACTATATACCTGTTTTAACAGCAGAAAGTGCTAAAAAAATTTTTTTTCAGAAAGTATCTTAAAAAAAGCAAAGAGTATTAAAATAGAAAGTAAATATATAATAATGAAGATTAACAAAGCTAAAAATCTTCAAAATTCTTGAAACCTTCTTCAAAGAGAATTTCAAAATAAGAAACAGAAGGGGCACCTGGCTGGCTCAGTTGGTAGAGTACACAACTCTTGATCTCAGGGTTGTGAGTTTGATCCCCACACTGGGTATAGAGATTACTTAAAAACAAAATCTTTTTAATAAATGAATAAAATGACAGAAAATGAAATTTTAAAAATATGTCATTTACATAGCATAAGTTCTTAGGAATAAAGCTGATAAAAAGATGCACAAGATCTCTGCATGAACAATTTTAAATTTGAGAGAAATTAGAGACCTATATAAGTGTAAGTCTCTATTCTTAGATTTTAGATTTTAAGACAATTTATACGATGTCCATTCTCTCTAAAGCAAGTTATAGTTTCAGTATGACCCCAAACAAAATCCTAACAGATTTATGGGGAATAGTTGTGGAATGAGACAAGGGGATTCTGCAATTTATGTGGAAATGCAAAGGGCGGGGAACAGAAGCTATGATATACTTAAAGCAGAACAAGCAGGGGGGACTTGCTCTTCCAGATAGGAAATACCTTAAATATTATAATTAAGAATTGGACAAATGATAGAGAATAGAGAAGCCAAAAAGACCATCCATACATAGAAAGAGGGCACTGTAGAGCAACAGGGAGTCCTTATAATAAAAAGTGCTAAGGCAATTAGGTAGTCATTACAAATTTAATTAGATAGCTAGTTAGATAGCCAGTTCGGATTTCTAATTCAATAGTCAGTTAGAAAAGAATGAAATCATTTCCTCCAACTCAGAGCATAAAATTCTGTTACATATGCATTGATGTTTAACTGTAAAAGCTAAAACTGCAAAAGTTTGAGAGTATGTTTCTGACCTTAATGATAGGAAAGAATTTTTTTTTAATTTTTTAAAAATATTTTATTATTTATCAGAGAGAGAGGGAGAGAGAGCAAATGAGCACAGGCAGACAGAGTGGCAGGCAGAGTGGCAGGCAGAGGCAGAGGGAGAAGCAGGATCCCTGCCGAGCAAGGAGCCCGATGCGTGACTCGATCCCAGGACGCTGGGATCATGACCTGAGCCGAAGGCAGCCGCTTAACCAACTGAGCCACCCAGGTGTCCCAATAGGAAAGAATTTTTAAACAAATACATTAACCATGGAGAACTTTGGTAAACATGACTACATTAAAATTGAGAACTTGTATTTATTTAAAGAAATGCTGAAGAAAATGTAAAAGCAAGCCCCTGAGAGGATTACAACTTATGTAATGAATAAAGAGCTACTACAAATATGTATATGTATGTGTGTATATATATATATATATACAATCTCTCTCTCTCTCTCTCTCTATATATATATATATATTGAGATAGACCACCTCATTAAAAAAAGCAGCAAATGATTTGAACAGGCATTTTTAAAAATGGATATCCAAACAACTAGTGAATATATGAACTAGTCATTAGGGAAATGGAAATAAAAACCAAAATGAGTTACCACTATATACCCATTAGAACATAGAACAATTAATATTTAAAAGTCTGACAGTACTGAATGTTGGAGAAGATGTGCATTGTAGAGAATTCTCATTTCGTGCTGATGAGGAAATAAATTGGCTTTCTGCTTTGGAAAGCAGTTTGGAGTTCTGAACTAAAGTTGTTGATAAGCATACCTTAAGACTTAGCAATTTGACAAAAACATTTCCCAGAGAAACTCTTTGTGTGTAGAATTGGATAAATGTATAAGGATATTCATGACAATACTATTTGTCATATCCCAAAACTGCAAGCAACTTAGCCATCAAAAAATGAGTGAAAAAAATTATATTATGATATATCCATACTGTGGAATACTATACAATGAAAATGAACAAAAAACAACTGTACACCACTACATATAACTACCTAGCATATATTTGCTCATTTGGTTTGTTGTTTGTCTTTACACTAGAGTGTAACCTTTATGAAAGCATAGACCATCTCTTTTGTTCACTGTTGAGCCTGCAGTCTCTAACAGCACCTGGTACACAGCAGTGCATAAAAGGCTCCCAAATGAATTAATTTACTGAAATGCTAGTGTAGAGGTTTGGCCTATGAAATCTCTGTATTGAAATCTTCGTATTGTTTATTGCTGGTCTATAGAAGTGCAGTTGATTTTTGTGTATTGATCTTGTATTTTGTGGATTCCTTAGGATTAAAAATTCATACCTTTGGAAAGACTTAATGAAGTTGAGTCACTAAAGAAAATTGCTATAAACAGTAAAAGTGTTAAGAAAAATAATGAAAATCCAAAGTTGTTGTGCCCTCAAATTGCTTCTTAAGGGTCTAAGTTTTCACTTTAAATAAAAACTGGAAGCCATACTCTTATGATGTTTACATAGAATTTAAGATTCTGCTTTCAAAGAAAAAGCCTCATTTGGCTCTACATCAAAAGAGTGACAAGTGAATACATTGTGTGTTGTAACATGAAATGTTCAAGGTGTATATATGAAATTTTTTTCACAACTCCTTGCTTTGACTTTTTTTCAATTAACTGCTCTTCTCAATAATCAGTCCCACAGTGATTCAGAGGCTTTTTCCATCCTAGAATGTCGCAGGAACAAAGAAATTGTAGCCTAGGGCAGTTTCCCCTAAACTTTGCTATGCAGCAGTGGAATGAAAATTTAGACAACTGAGAAGCAACTTGAGCCTGGAATTCTTTTAGATCTTTTTAACAAGCTCTCCAGGGACGCCTGCGTGGCTCAGTTGGTTAAGCGGCTGCCTTTGGCTCGGGTTATGATCCCAGCGTCCTGGGATCGAGTCCCACATCGGGCTCCTTGCTCGGCAGGGAGCCTGCTTCTCCCTCTGCCTCTGCCTGCCTCTCTGTCTGCCTGTGCTTGCTCTCTCTGACAAATAAATAAATAAAATCTTAAAAAAAAAAAAAAGAATTTAACAAGCTCTCCAGTTTGAGAACTATTGCCCAGAGTATTATTTGTACAGATACTATGTGAAGAATTGTATTCAAAGTGTTCAAGAAGATCATTTGGATGTGGAAAGAAAACATTGGCCCACTTACGTTATATCATTGTATTAATTTGTATTTGTTTAATCAATATAGTAGTACATGTAAATAGATTATAAGTAAATATATTTTACAGATGGGATGGCAATCAAAACAAGTTGTTTAGAGACCAGAAACCTATTTTTCTTCAATAGTCAAAGGAAAGTATAATGGAAGGAGAGTAGAGATGCCCAATTTCATTTTCCTACAGTTTAAGATTTTGCATTTACTTTTCTACTCTACTACCAAAGTCAAAGATTAAATAAGACTCATGAGGCAAATACTATCCCTGATTAATGTATATTAACTTTTCTTCAGGAGAATGATATGGTTATGTCTGCTTGCATCTCCACTATACTTTCCTAAGAACTAAGTAATAAATAAAATGGGACAACTTTGTTAATCCCATAAATTATCTTTAGATTTGCCTTGCTCTAAATACAAAATATTTGTTTTTTAGAAAAAAATGAAATGTTCTTATTTTCCCCCCTGAAATAGTTTACTTTTTATTTTAATCACTTAAATGCATCTTTACAACCTTAAGAAATAAAGTTGCATGTAATAATCCCATTTCATCATTTTTTGCATAATTGAAATACAGCTAAGCAATATTTTTCATAATATGTTATAATGAGCTGTAAACAAAATTAGGAACTGTTGGGTGTTGATTTTCTT
This sequence comes from Taxidea taxus jeffersonii, assembly GCA_003697995.1. NCBI lineage: Eukaryota > Metazoa > Chordata > Mammalia > Carnivora > Mustelidae > Taxidea > Taxidea taxus. Next base: position 75,916 of record RCUC01161909.1, on the reverse strand, counting down.
TTTCATAAGTAATATTTTTACATTTAATATTAGAATAAAACCCTGAAGAGTGATATGGGTTTCTTTGTTATTGTTTTTAATCTTACCGTGATTAGTGAGACAGTCATTTGTTTTCTAGATTGATGACATTGTAAAAGCTGTTGGTAACTGCAGCTACAACCAACTAGTGGAGAAGATCATCTCTTGTAAGCAGTCAGACAATAGTGAGCTCGTTAGTGAAGGTGGGTGAGTGCTGCTAATACCTGATTTATTCTTGGCAAAATAATTTGTGTTATAATTTAGTAGCTTTTAAGTGTCACAAATAAGATTTCTAAAAAATCCAAGTGATGCTACTTGTAGGAATTATAAAAGAAGTAATTATTCATAAAGATACCAGTGGAAGGTTTTTTTCTAGAACCCTTTTCACTTGACTTCTAAAATCAGGCCTGGATTCTACTAAAAGTCTTTGGAATTATTTATTAGCTTTGATATGGTCAATTACCCAGGAGTTATTGATAATTACCTTTTTTAAAAAAGGATTATTATTTGGGAGTACTGAGTGAACTTTACAATTCTTCCTCTAATTGATTGAAATGAGTATTATGTACTCAAGTGTTTATTTTAGTAGAGCTCTGCCTTATGTTTCAGTACAATATAGTATATCAGAGAAGCCTTCTAAATGAAAGTATAACTCAGATCATCAGATTTCCTAATCCCTAACTAATTAAAATTAATAAATTTATCATTATAGAAGCAGTTTCATGAATTTTTCATCTGTGTTCTGGTCAATGAAGGGAAAAATACATTTGAAACCAGAATGTTTTCAGGACCCATAATATTTGGATATGCCTTTCCTACAACCCACTTCACTTATAAATGTGCATGAATATTTGGGCTCCTGTTCTCTCTGTTTGAAGGGTAAACGAGAGGGAAATCATGAGAATAGGGAATGGGCTTCATCATCATCATCTTCTCAGACACAGGTCTTTTACATGAGGTATAATAAAAGTTGATTATAATCACCACCTTAAAAAAAATACACCTAAGTGACTACAAGAGTATGTAAGAACATATGAGAAGCTATGTACATGAATCACATGCTACATTAATCAGAACTCAAGTAATTATTCAATTACCCATAAATTTAAATGTTTATTCAAGAAGCAGGTAGCAAGAAAAGAGAGTACTTTAGTGGAGACTTATCCTAGGTTTTTAGTTTTTGGGTTTTTTTTTAAATTATCCTAGGTTTTTACTTCCAATAAATTCATAAATATCCAGGGATACTGATCACTGATTTGTGTAACAGCTCTTTCACTGCAATCCAAGGCAACAAAATTTAATTTTAGGGGAGAGAGGAGCAACAAAAGCTGTTAAAAATACTTTCAATTAACAAAATTCCATTCACTAGAACTTTTCCTTTCTTACCCAAACTCTCATTACTATATATTCCTGAACAAACAGACTTTTAAAAAAATTTCCACGTGTAGATGCCTGCTCTCCCGTAATTTCTGATATGCTATTCATTAGTAATTGAGGGAATAGTAGGATTCAGCAAGTGTTAACAGATGGAATGATAGCTGTATAAGTGATGTTTGGGTGAACAGGCTTATAGGATAGGAAGCTATAGGGAATACTTGGTAACAGCATTTTTCCCAAACCAGGCTGTAATATAACAAGTAATGTAATGTACTTAGGCAATATGCTAATTAAAAAAGTGAACAACAACAAAAATCCAGCCCCTTCATCACTTCTCCTTTCTCTCTACCTGATTTTACAATTATTGTTACTATTTCTCTAATATTGATTCCCCAGGGTAACAAAAAACTGTAACTAATTTATATAGTATTGATACCTTGAGAAGAACTCCTTGATAAAAGTAAGGAAGGAATCATCCTCTTTAGTGCTATAGAATTGGGGGGCAATATATACCAGAATTGATTAATTCCTTGGTATATAAATTTTATATGGTAGAATTCTGCATATCAGATTTTTATAGCAAGGAATAATTTTATGTAGACTTCAGTATACTACAAATGTATAGTCTGTTTGAAATAATTATCCAGTTACAATGGTTTATTTGTATAGGCACTAAGAAATGGTATAGGAAAGAAAAGGCCACAATGGACATTTTTACTCAAAATATAGCAATTTAGCTTCCTGCCATTGTTTTCTTCCTCATATTTTCTTGGGTATGGTGTTCAACTGAGGGAATCTGCTTCCTTTTTCTGTTTGGCCCACAACTGTAACTTTCCTTCTGAATCAATTAAATATTCCAAAGTTGGTTTATTTCTAATCCTTCTTTATTAAAAAGTATTAAGCTTTAATCTCAGGTGGTAACTAATTTTTTTAATTCAAATATTTCATCTTCATAAGGTGCAGAATACAAGATATATTTTTACTATCATTCTTTTTGATGAAAAAGCAATGTTATTTAGCTAAATAGAATTAGATATTCTTTTACCTTCTTTCAGATAATATTTTTTTTCTTTTGATGGCAATACCTTGTAAGTAAAAGTACAGAACTTTTACATGTACTTAGAGAGTATGTATTATTTGCTACCTCTTTTGGGTGGCAGTACTTTTTTGAATCTAGTTATAATGATGGTAATGGCATGGCAGCAAAAATCAGTAAGAAAAAAAAAATGCACAGTACCAGCTGCCAGACTTTATTAGAGCTGGTCATTTAATTCCAGATGCTTTATTAGGAATAATTTCTTCTTTAACAGTTATTCCTAAGTTTAAAAAAATTCTAAAATAATTCCAGAATATTCATTTATTCAAATATTTATTGAGCTTTTATCATATGCCATCAACAGTGAAGATTATAGTTTGAATTCATGTTATTTCTGATTAAATGATACTGATTTTCTCTTTATTTTGAAAACTCTCAAACTCATGAAAAAATTGGATAGTACAGGGGCGCCTGGGTGGCTCAGTGGGTTAAAGCCTCTGCCTTCAGCTCAGGTCATGATCTCAGGATCCTGGGATCGAGCCCCGCATCGGGCTCTCTGCTCAGCGGGAAGCCTGCTTCCTCCTCTCTCTCTCTGCCTGCTTCTCTGCCTACTTGTGATCTCTGTCAAATAAATAAATAAATTCTTTAAAAAAAAAATTGGATAGTACAATGATTATATATCCACTTTGCCTGAATTCACCAATTATTAACGTATTAAAGTTTTGCTTTCTCAGTACACACACACACACACGCACACACATTTTTTCCTAAATAATGTGAGAATTAATTGCAAGTATCATAGAACTTTATCCATTAATGCTTCAACAGTTGTCTCCTAAAAACTAGAATTCTCCTATATAGTCATAATATAATTATCTCAGGAAATTTAGCATCAATACAAGTGATGCTACTTGTAGCAAATACAGTATATTTATCTAATATACTGTTCATATTCTCAATTTTCCAATTGTCCCAATAATGCCCCTTTTAGCTTTGAAGTTTTTTCAGTGTAGGCTCCAATCAAGAATCATTTAATTGTCATATCAATTTAGCTTCCTGTAATCTAGAACAGATCCCAAATCTTTTTTCTTTTTGGTCTTTTCTGATACTGACTTTTCTTAATTAGTCCAGGCCAGGTTTTTTGTAGAATAGTCCTCAGTTTGGATTCATTTGATTGTTTCCTCATGAGTAGAATAGGTCATATATTTTTGGTGGGAATACTACATAAGTGCTAGATACTGTGTCTTTCCCAGTGCATCACATCAGGTGGTTCAAGATGCCTGATTATCCCATTATTGGTGATGTTGAAATATGATTAAGGCAGTATCTGCCAGATTTCTTTGTTGTAAAGATGTCCTTTCCTTTTGTAATTAATTAGTAATCTCTGGTATCATGCTCTGAAACTGTGTGAATACCCCATTCCCTAATAATCTTTTAGCTAGTACAATTGGCATTCACTGATTCTTGTCTGAATCAACCCATACTATGGTGATTATGATATTTCTATTATTCCTTCTATATTTATTAGTTGGCAGTCTTCTGTAAAATAAAAAGTGTTTTCTCCTCCTCCATTAAACTTTTGAATATTCCATGAAAATCACAGGGCTCATTTTAAGGGTTGGTAAAAGAATTAGGGAACATTGTCCTCTATAAGTCTAAATTAGAGTATGTTTTATGGCTTGGGAGAAATACAATTCAGTTTGCATTTATAATAATCAGCACTAAATTTTTAAACTTAATACCAATAATTCTTCTGGGCTCCAGTCTTCACTTTACTGTAACTAGTTTTATGTCCTTGAGCAAGTCATATATTCTCTCTTGAGCTGATATCCTGTTCTCTAGAAAGTAGTAGCTGAGAAAGACCTTTCTAGTGTAGCATTTTTGAATTTCATACACATGAGATAATGTTGTGAATTCAGTAATCTTCACTCATTTTTTTTTTTTAAGATTTTATTTATTTATTTGACAGAGAGTGACACAGCGAGAGAGGGAACAGAAGCAGGGGGCGTGGGAGAGGGAAAAGCAGGCTTCCCACCGAGCAGGGAGCCCGCTGCGGTGCTTGACCCCAGGACCCTGGGATCATGACCTGAGCCAAAGACAGATGCCCAACGACTGAGCCACCCAAGCACCCCTCCACTCATTTTTTTTTTTAATCTTTTTGAAAGGAATTTTTAGAGAGGATATTGTGTGAGATGTGGGAGGGATATTTAGAAACATCTTTCCAAAGGAAGCATTTAGTAACATGGATATTATGTAGAGCAGTGCTACTTCTCAGCATAGGTATAGTGCTTAAGACTTAAACTGTTATATATAGCAAGTGCTTTAGTCTAACTGATATATTCTCCTCGGTAACTTAGTACTTTGCAAAGTAGTGGTAATAATTGAAGCAGGGAGCTCTTCTAAATATATAAACTCAGGAAGTTGCAAATGAGCTATAAATTTCCTTTGGCAGGGACCTTCTATATAAGTTTTTTGCACTTCCCGTGCAGCCTTAACCAATTCCGTGGAATAGTGTGATACATTGGTAGCTTTTTACAACCACTTTGCAGCTTGAAGTGCTCTAGCTTGACACTAAGGGTAAGGGATAGGGAGTGGAATAAACCTATGTTATCCAGCTGCCTCTGGCCCTACCAAGTTTATTTTCAATTTCTTGTTGAGGTGTCAGTTTTTTAACAGAGGTTTCTCTTTCCTCCCTGTATCTGCGCCTCTCTGCTACCCCACCCCCACCCTCACCCCATTGCTTCTGAGACATTCCTTATTAAAGGAAGGGAGCATAACGATGAAGGAAGAAAAAAGAAGGAAAGAAGAATACAGCTTTTCAAGTTATTTGTATAGATTCTCATTTATTCCTGGTAGTTACATTCTATAAAGTTGCTGTGAACATTGAATTCATGAATACTGAACCACTGCTCCTAGAGGAAACACAAGAGTAGGTTCCTATGAGCCTCTGGTCACAAGATTTTCATCAACTGATCAATATATAACCTTGTTTTATTTGTGTTTCTGTTGAGAGACTCCTTACTTAATACATATTGTTGATTCATAAGATTAAACACATGGCCAGCAGCACTATAACTCAGGTCTGAATGAATCTGCAAAAATGTGTTTTCTCTATAGGGCACATCACAGCCTTTGACTCCCCAGCACTTCAGCAGTATTCTTGAGGGCCATTTTACACACCCAGAAAGGCATACCTAATAGACTGTGAAAAGTCTGTTTATAGTAAGAAAGCTGAAATAAGAAGACAGAACATTGCCTTGCTTGATCTCAGTGGGGAATGTGTGCATTGAGTGACTCAAAATTTTTGCCACTTTGCCCAGATCCAAGATTTACCCTGAAGCACAGCAAGTACTGATTTTTGGATTTATAAATAAATTTTAGTTACTAGGCAAGTCTGCAGGTATGAAAGTACATAAATAATGAGGATCAACTGTACACCTATCTTTTAAATTAAACCCCAGAAAACTTCTTTATATTTCACTGTGTTTTAAAAACAAAAGAGATCATTTCTGTCTCTGAACTTGATATATCTACATAATGAGTGGTATATGTGGGAGGACATTAGGCTAAAAGTGGCATCAGTTATCCCACTGTTTTCTATTTAGTCTTACACCTACTTTAACTTTTTAGTCTTTTATTCAGCAAAAACTGAACAGTTTGTGAATTGAGAATTATCTGGGATCTTTGTTAACATCTTAAAACAACTGAAGTTGTTAAACACCTTTCCACTGGGAAAGTCACTGTTGACATATATCTTTAATTCCTACTTTTTAAATTGCTAACTCATGCCTTTTTATTTGTTTTAATAGGTTTTAGTGTTATTTTGTTATCTTCTATTGATAGCTGCTTAAAATCCTTTTTGGAAGTAGGTGGAGTATAAGCAAATACATTTATTAAAAAGAAGCTCATGTAACTGTTTCTTTAGGATGGAGAATGTGTATAGACACATCTTCCATAGCAGAATTACAAAGAAAAATCTTCGATTTAGAGTCATCATGTTATAGTAGCTAAAATCTTACTTTAACTGGCCTTTCTTCATACTTGGAACACAATATAAATGGAAAAACTTTTTAATTCTGAAATTATTCTTCCATCTAATATTATGCATTGGTTCCATAGGCTTTGTAGCTGAGCAGTTTCTAAATAACACAGCCACTCAACTGACATACCATGGATTATGTGAATTAACTTCAACGGTTCAGGAAGGAGAACTTTGTGTGTTCTTTCGGAATAATCATTTTAGCACCATGACCAAATACAAGGTATGATATAGAAATAGCTATTTAATTGTTATTCTAAATTAAAGGAGCTGGGTTTAGAGGTGTCTTATGATCTACTTCAAAATAAAAAAAATTCATAACATTCTTTACTCATCGGATTTATGAAGGTAATTATTTAAATATTTAGGATGCAGTGGCTTCACAATTTAAGTGTTACTTCAAATCAACTTTTTAAGTCTCAACTCCTTTGTCACAGAATACTGCATTAAAAAATATTATTTCCTTTCTAAGAAAAAAAGAAGATAGAACTATGATCGCTAATGATGGGTGTATATATTTGAGGGGAAGTTAGAAGAAAGAATGAGGATTTGTCTTTATGATAGTGTTTACTATTACTAAAGTTGTCAGTGTGACTTTAAATTCTTCTTGTGCTATTTATGGCTCTGCAAAAAATCTTACTGATTTACCCTCTTTGTTATTTCTTCACACATATCTCTTCCATTTTTACAGCTGCTACCTGTTTGAGGAGTTTTGCAACTTAAGGGGGCCTTCTGTGGTAGAATACTACTCTGATCATGTCAATAATGTAGCAAAAATGCTCAGTAGCACTCAGTGCCTAGAAGATAAAAATGCAAGGTGTTTTCTGCTATTGTCCTATGCCAACACTGTACTTCAGCCATATAGTCTTCCTACTCATTAAATAATCGTCTGTCTTCATAAACACTTAATGCTTTACCATTTCTGCACTTTTTCTATCATTTCTTACTCCTTAATTCCTATTTGAAAAGATCCTCACTCCTCCTCGCTTATCCACATTTCACCTAGCTTGTTTTTTGTTTTTGTTTTTGTTTTTTCACCTAGCTTTTAAGAAGCCTTTAAAATACTAACTCTCCAGTACAGCTATTCCTTTTCTCCTAAAACCAGTAGTTCTCAACCAGGTTATATGCTAGAACTACCTGGAAGCTTTTAAAAAATACCAGTGCCCAGTCCTCATTACAAACTCAGTTCAATCAGAATGTGTAGAGGTAGGACCTAAGCATCTGTATTTGTTAAATGCTCCCCAGGTGATTTAAGTGTGCAGCTGATGCTGAGGATCACTATGTTACCCATCCTCTAGCTGTTCTGAGCCATGTCATTCTTACCAATGAGTACCTAGTTACCAGTTTTCTTTTCATGTAAATACGCCTTCTTTCTCTAAATGAAAGTAAGCGGATTGAAGTTAGAAATGGGGTCTTCATATTTGCTTCAACACTTTAATGAATGAATTGCACAAAGCAGTGTAAAATAGTGATTTGTGTGCTTACATAAGAATACCCTAAGTACTGAGCAATATGTGGAATTGTTGAATCACTGTATTGTACACCCGAAACTAATAACACTGTATGTTAACTACACTGGAATTAAAGTTTTAAAAAATTAATTTAAAAAATACTCTAAAGCCTTAGCTCTCCTGTTGTATTAGTTATAGCAGGGGTTCATTTGTATTGCTCCCACATTTGAGGTAGTTGTGTGCTAGGTCCTGGCCCAGAGTCACCCATACTTTTCAGAAATTTAAGGCTCCAAAACTAGAATCTGAATTACTGCCACATAGTGTATATTGCTAAGTCATCTTGCTTTACCAGATCTCTTCAAGTCCATACCACAGTCATTTAACAAATACTGTTAAGCATGATTCTGTCTGGGTGCTCAGCCAAGTACTGTAGCCTGAGCAAGGCAGCTCTGGTTCCTACCATTTAAGGACCCCTGAGTTTGGCAAGAAACGTATGTTAAATAATTATACAAGTAGTTATTATTTCTATCGGGATACACTTCAAGGGGTACATAAACATGCTCTGAATGCTTTTATCAGGACTTGTAACCTAGCTAGGTATGTCAGGAAAGATTTCTTGGGAAGGTAACATTTAAACTGAGACTTGGGGCGCCTGGGTGGCTCAGTCTTTAAAGCGTTTGCCTTTGCCTAGGGTCGGGATCTTGGTGTCCTGGGATCAGCCCCCTGCATCAGGCTCCTTGCCTGATTCTCCCTCCCTCGGCCTGCTGCTCCCCCTGCTTGTGCTCTCTCAAATAAATAAATAAAATCTTTTTTAAAATTTAAAAAAAATAAACTGAGACTTGAAAAATGAATCTTGTAGGAGTTTAATCAGTTAGCAAAAAAAGGATTAACTAAGCAGATAGAACATGTGTGTGCAAAAGCTTGGAGAAGGGAAAGAACTTAATTCCTTAAGGAATGAAAAGAAGGCCTGTGTGGTTAAAGCATAGAAATTAAGAGGCATGATGTAAGACTAAAAAGATAAACAAATACCAGATCTTGTAGAGTCTTGAGTTAAGAAGAGAAACACACCTTGGTCTCCTGATGGCCTACTGGTTCTTTTTGTTTTGTTTTGTTTGTTTGTTTGTTTTGGGGGGATTTGGGGGGGGGGTCAGCAGGGGTGAGATAGTTCAATGGGAAAACAAGATCTCTGCCTGTCATTGATGGGGTTATGCAACCTCCCCAGACTAAACTGTAGCTGTTCTCTTTTCTGTTAAGGCTATGTCTATGAATAGAAATCCTTTACTATTCACCTAGATATTCCCAGTGTTCCTATGTGGTTGGGGAAGGGGTACCTCTCTTCAAGCACTTTCTACCAGGTGTCTGTTTCTGGACAAAATATACATTTCTGTGAGATAATGATAACTCAGAGAATGGGTGCATTCTGCTATTTCTCTGCTTTCACATTTTTCTCAGTAAACCTTATTCTCTGGCTAAACAGTGTATCCGAGGTATTGTGTCATCTTCGTGTCCCCTTTGTACAACATTAAGATGCTTTGGACTTTTGGGCAAATGTGGATGTGGACTTAGACTATTGCAGGGGCCAAGTAAGATGTTACAGTGACTTGGACTAGGATGGTAAAGAAATGGAGAGTAGAAAGATTCCATAGAAATTTAGGAGGTACAATTTACCAGATTTGGTGATTAGGATGTAAAAACTAAGAAAGAATGTTTCTGGGCTTTGAGCACGCAGAACTGGATAAAATGGCAGGGCTCTTCATTGACACCGAGAACACAAGAAAAGATGACAAATAGCATGAATTAGCTTTGGAACTGTTAGAGGTGCTTCTGAGACATACCTCCAAGTGGAAATGTTGGGTAAATGTTTCAAGACTAGAATAATTTTTGTGTATAAATAGTAATTTGGGGAGAGGATGAGATTTACAAGGAAAATAAAGAATGGGGAGAAAAGAGAAGACTTAGGACTGAGATTTAAGGAGTGCCAGTATTTAAGAATCAACTAAACAAGTATGAACTAGCAAAGGAGACTGAGAAAGAAAAGAAGAAAAGGAAAATCTAAAGAGTATGGTATCATGTAAGACAACAGGGAGAGAGTTATTTCAAGAAGACTGGAGATCTCAGTTGTTAAATGCTGTTGAGAAGATGAGGAAGATGACAATACTGGGGGTAAAACATGATATGGATTTCACTGGTATCTTTTAGAGAATGGTTGCAGCAGAAAAAACTCAATTTGAATTGGTTAGGAAATGATTGGGATGTCAGGAACTAGAAACAAGATAGTAAACTGAAACTGTCTGTGAGGGAGGCATAGACATCTATGGCTCAGAGCTGTAGTGGAATATGGATCCAGAGGGGGTTTGTTGTTGTTTAATATGAGAGATGTGATTGTGTTTCAATATTGAATGACTCAATAGAGAGAGAAAGGTTGAAGATACCGGAGAGGAGATAGTTGACGAGAGAAGGCTCCTACGAGGGTGAGAAAGGATAGAAATGTTCAGAGGCGAAGGGGATTAACCCTTAGTTGAAAAAGAGACTTCTTCATTGTGTACGAGGGAAGGAATAGACTATGAGTGCAGCTAATTTATAGATCTGATGGCAGGAAGTAGAGAAAGCTACTGTTGAATGCTTCTAGTTTCTGCTATTATTTGGAAGGCAATATCATTTACTAAGACTAAGTAGTTAACTTTGGTAACAGATTTGAAGGAGGTCGTTTGAAATAGCTTTTACAGCATGTAGGAGAAAGTTCTAATTAGAGAAATTAAGGTAGTCTTGAGGATGGTAGTTATTACATGAATATACCTCTTGTGTAATTTTTCTGATAAAGTACTCATCAGGTATAGGCATGGCAAAGGTAGCTAGCTTGTTATTCTAGATTTGGGACTTTGTTAAGTGGGTGCAATAAAGAATAGAAAACCAGAGAAATTTAGGAACATCATTCTTCACTAAGGTAATCCTGTTTTAATAGAAGGGATAAATGGGAACAACTATTTTGGTGGTCAGTCACTAAGGGAAATGCTTAGTTTCCCTTGTTTACTGTAGTGACCAAACCGAAACAGTAAGACTGCTTTTTTTTTGTTTTTTTTGAAAAATGGCAAACTTAGAAGAAAGTAATGACACTAATTTAATGTCATTAAATTATTAAATTAAAAATTATTAAAATTAAATTATTAAATGCCTATTATACTCATCACTTTCAGTAATTTGGTATTGACTGTTTTCACCTATTTTTGCTTACATTTCAATATGCATCTCTAAACAAGAACATTTCCTTTCACATCACAGCACCATTACTGCATCTAACAAAATTAACTACAATTTTTAATATCATCTAATACCCAAGCCATATTCAAATTTCCCATTTTTCCCTCAAATTGTTTAATAAACGATTTGTTCAAACCAGGGTCCCATCAAGGAACATGCATTACATTTAGTGAAATAACTCCATTTTAATATGATGCAAATCCTGTGTTTTCCAGGGATATTGTAGGCTTGTGAACAATTTATTTATGCCCCATTATAATTCTCTCAGTCCAGTCATATTTCCTGTATTCCTATTGAACTATCCACTCCTAAGGGTCTGTAAATAAGATACTGCTTTACATCTGGCAGAGTACTTAATGAGTACTTTTTCTTTTTTTAATAAGAACATTCTGGGCGTGGTTTTTTTTTCCACTTTATGATTTATTTATTTATTTTAGAGAGAAAGCACATGAGCAGGAGGAGGGATAGAGGGAGATGGAAAGGGAGAGAGAATCTCTAGCAGACTCCCCACTGAGCATTTAACTCAGGGGACTTGATCTCATGACCCTGAGTTCATGACCTAAACTGAAACCAAGAGTCTGACACTTAACAGATTGAGCCACCCAGGCCCCCCAATGAGTACATTCTTTTATAAGAGTCAGAGTCACTTTCCCTCCTCTGACCCAGTGGCTGATTAACTGGTCTACAACAAAATCTATAACATTCCTTTGGCTGTTGGTGTAGAGCTAGAAGCCCTAAACCCTTAACAGAGTTTAGGGAAGGCATTCCTCCAACATGATATATACTTGCTTGATAAGGAAATAGGATATAAGATTGTGCCCTTGTTCTGTTAAACCTGTCCAGCATTAAGACTATTATTCTCGGGACTCCTGGGTGGCTCAGTTGGTTAAGCGGCTGCCTTCGGCTCAGGTCATGATCCCAGCGTCCTGGGATCGAGTCCCACATTGGGCTCCTTACTCGGCAGGGAGCCTGCTTCTCCCTCTGCCTCTGCCTGCCACTCTGTCTGCCTGTGCTCGCTCCTGCGCTCTCTATCTGACAAATAAATAAGTTAAAAAAAAAAAAAAAGACTATTATTCTCTACCACTAATTTCTGGGTTGTTAAGAGTTTCTGTAGTTCTTTATAAATTTAAACCCCAGGGACTCTATGATCTAATAAGGAAATAAGTAAAGAAAAACTATAAAGCTGCTTTTTCAAACAAGATATGGCTACTTTTAATATTATATTAGGTCTTCATAATATTTCACTTTGAAGACCCCTGAGATCATTTCCCATCTTCCTACCCTTGTGAACTCTTTCAACAAAAAATAAATTTAACATAGGGATAGAATACTTTCTATTACAGATAAGTGGTGTCTATAACTAGTACCCTATAATAATAAATTATGTAATATTAAAGTATATTATTTATATAAATCTCCATGATAAATTGATAATGTCATATGTGTCTGTAGCTATATTATTTTATTTGTGGGGCTTATCTTTATTGTGATTTGCAGAAAGAATCTTTATGCTTTCTGTTACCCATGTCATATCATTATGCCACTGTTGTCCCAGGACCAAGACCTACAAGGAGGAAGTTCATGTTGTCAGGACAAAGGATTAACTAGGAAAGGTCATTTCCAGTTTCCTTATTGGTTATGTTACTTCTTTCTTTTTTTTTAATTTTTTAAAAAAGATTTTATTTATTTATTTGACAGGTCACAAGTAGGCAGAGAGGCAGACAGAGAGGAGGAAGCAGGCTCCCTCCTGAGCAGAGAGCCTAATGCGGGGCTCGATCCCAGGACCCTGGGATCATGACCTGAGCTGAAGGCAGAGGCTTTAACCCACTGAGCCACCCAGTGCCCCGGTTATGTTATTTCTTTAGGAAATTTCTAAACTCTATGTTTAAAAAATTTTTTTCATTTAAAGTCTTCTGAAACTCTAGAGATAAATGAGCTATGGACTTTTATTTGACTAAAGGGGAGGTATATGTCTGTTACAATGTTCTCTAGTACTCATCTTTGTTCTAACTCCTCTCTTTAGACACGGAATAGAGGCGGAGGCAAATTCTCTGTTAGGTTAGACTTCTTGATGACTCTGTGTAAAGCACTGAAGATTATAGATATTTTTAAAACATGTACCTGGACAAAGTATTCTCTCTTTACTAACTTTATGATTCCATCTTCATAGACTTTTTATTAGGCTTTCTGCCATTACAGAGTCACAGTGGTTGTGTGAGTCAAATTGACTTTTTTTAACCCCTGAGGAACATCTACCAATTGACTTCACACTTCTCAACTAACACAACATAATCTATGGTTTTGATTGAATAGCCTCTCGTGGTATTTTCCCCAACCATAGGTATTCATTGACTCCCTTTTATTGGAAAGGCCTCTTATTATTCCTAGATTTGTGATTTACCGTTACTAAACCCTGGACAAGTGCCTGTGCTGTTTCTTCTCATCACTAGCAAAATAATCAAGTCCAGCTCTTGCTAGTAGTTTGTTGTAATAATGCCCCCCATGAATCATTTTTTAAACTCTTCATCTCTCATCTGTCTCTCAGGAATAAATACTTATGTGGATTTCTGCTGTCACTCCTGTTACCTTGTTCCATATACCTCTACTTAATCTTGTTCAGGTAAACCAGGCAGATTATCTTGGCAAATCCTTAATGAATACTGATCCTGTGAAGATTTGTGCATCAACATAACTAGGTGAGGATCTGAAAGCAGCAGGAGGATAACCTAGTGAGAGAGCAGATGCTTTCAGGGCCATTCCTGTGGTTCTAGCTAGTGAAGTGACTTTTTTATCCAGGCAGGAAATTTCAAAGTATAAGAATGAGTTGTAAATAAACTACCCTTGTATGTCTCTTTTTAGGAAAGAACTTGTAGGTCTGTTTTGCTTCTCATATTATCTATATGATCATGACTGTTAGATTCAAAAGTGTAGGCAGAGAGATTCATCTTTTTCTTCTAAATAGGAGGCAGGAAAAGGCATTAGATACAGAAACTGAGATTTAGGTGGTATTCATGAATATAGACTCTTATATTCATTAAGCATTATGTGCCTTTCATTGTGTTAAACACTTAATATACATTATCTTACTTAATTTTCACAGCTTCCCTATGAGGAGTGGGTATTATTACTCCCACTTTACAACTGAATGAATAGGCTTACAGGCACTAAGTAACTTGCCTAAGACCATTCAGTTTGTAAGCAGCTCCAACCTGACTTTCTTTTTTTTTTTTTTTAAAGATTTTTATTTATTTATTTGACAGATCACAAGTAGGCAGAGAGAGAGAGGAGAGGAAGCAGGCTCCCTGCTGAGCAGAGAGCCCGATGCGGGGCTCGATCCCAGGACCCTGGGATCATGACTTGAGCTGAAGGCAGAGGCTTACTGAGCCACTGCCACTGAGTCACTGAGCCACCCAGGCGCCCCCCATCAGGGTGTTTTAGATAGAATAGTTTTTCATTCTGGCTTTGGTGATCCAGTTGCCTAGTTTATAAAAAAATTATCTAGTATCATTTATTATTTTCATATAAAATAATTTATATACATTTTATGCATTACTACATAATTTACAAATTTAATATATGCATCCTTTATTAGTTTTTTTTTGAGATTAGTATTTAGAGACTGGTGAGTAAGATCAGGAAGAGTCAAGGCTTAGAAAAGAATGCTCTGGGGACGCCTGGGTGGCTCAGTGGGTTAAGCCGCTGCCTTCAGCTCAGGTCATGATCCCAGCGTCCTGGGATCGAGTCCCACATCGGGCTCCTTGCTCTCCAGGGAGCCTGCTTCTCCCTCTGCCTGCCACTCTGTCTGCCTGTGCTCGCTCTCCCTCTGACAAATAAAAATAAAAAATTTAAAGAAAAGAAAAGAATGCTCTGACTAGATAATGTAGCAAAAGTGCTAGCATATAAAAGCAAGAACTGTTCTTCCTTTCTTTTTCTTAAGGTTTTATTTATTTTTGTGTGAGCGAGAGAAAGAGGGAGAATGCACATAAGTGGATGGGCGGAGGGAGAATCAGACTCCCTGCTGAGCAGGGAGCCCAAAGCAGGACTCAGTCTCATGACGCTAGGGTCATGACCTGAGCTGAAGGCAGACGTTTAACCAACTGATTCCCCCCAGGTACCCAAGCAAGAACAACTCCTGATGGTCATTTAATTGTGGACTTTCAGGAACCAGTGGGCCTAAACTATTCAATACTATATTAATACACACTTTGTGATTCTACAATGCAATTATATAAAGGAACTGTTGAGTAATTACTAGCATTATTGACAGTAGACTTTTTTGATAAATGTCAAGATCCAAAAGGGGAAGAAATTGAGACTGATGGTCCATGAGAAGACAGGTCACCTATTTTAAGAAAGAAACACCATTTTTGTTAAACTTGTAAGTATTCATATGCTATGGGTGGCAGTAGCTTTCAACAAAACCCTCCCAGAATTTACCCATCTTAAAGTGTAATTTGGAGGGGCACCTGGGTGGCTCAGTGGGTTAAGCCACTGCCTTCGGCTCAGGTCATGATCTCAGGGTCCTGGGATCGAGTCCCGCATCGGGCTCTCTGCTCAGCGGGGAGCCTGCTTCCCCTTCTCTCTCTCTGTCTGCCTCTCTGCCTACTTGTGATCTCTCTATCTGTCAAATGAATAAATAAAAAAAAAATATTAAAAAAAAAAGTGTAATTTGGAGAATAAGACTGTAATTTCTCTCCTAGTAAGTAGCCACTCTAATATAGGACTTATATAAATCATAAAACCTAGATATTATATAATATAATGGTATATTAAAATATACTCTGGTAAATATATACATAGAAGGGTCAGATCTATTCAGTGGAAAATTGGCTGGAAAGAACTTTTAGAACTTTTTCCTTTTGAATTATTTTAGGGCAAAGTAGACCCTTCTGGATGTTAAAAATACGTTAGGTAATAAGGATGCATGGATGAATAAAATATGGTTCTGGTCCTCAAGGAGCTTGAAATACATTAAGACAGATAAGTAAATAGACACACAACTACAGTTCAATGTATAAAGTGCTATGATAGTGGTAAGTGCCATATTTATGGAATAACATGAAAGGGGTACCTAATATAAAGTAAGGAAAGATCATTACTTTCCATGATATGAATCCTCAAGCACTTAGCATAGTACTGAGCATATGGTAGGTATTCAGACACTTGATGAACTGGAACCTACTTGATTAAAAAAGAATGAGATGGGGTGCCTGGGTGGCTCTAGTGGGTTAAAGCCGCTGCCTTCGGCTCGGGTCATAATCCCAGGGTCGTGGGATCAAGCCCCACATTGGGCTCTCTGCTCTGTGGACAGCCTGCTTCCTCCTCTCTCTGCCTCTCTGCCTACTTGTGATCTCTGTCTGTCGGATAAATAAATAAAATCTTTAAAAAAAATAAAAAATAAAAAGAATGAGATATCACCTCGTAATTTTTGCTTAAAGCAATATCTTTAAACTGTATATGCCAAAATGTTTTTCTTTATGAATATTTCTCTTATTGCTATAGTAATTTCAATGACCATATAAATTAATCAGTATTTACAGCTAATTCTTAGATGTAACTGGTAGTAGACAATAGGAAAGATTGCCTATTTTAGATTTAGGAATAGCTGTGTCACACAGTGCTGGACATATAGTAAATGTTCAAAAAAAATAATTACTTAGTTTTTTAAAGCTTCACAGTTTAGTCAGTGGTTTCTTGTTATAAATGGCAAGATTTCATTCCTTTTTATGGCTGTGTAATATTCCATTTGTGTGTGTGAGTGTGTGTTTGTGTGTATATTTATACATACATGAATATATATATACACACACACACACATATATATATATATATATATATATATATATATATTCATCAGTCAGTGGACATTTGGCCTCTTTCCATAATTTGGCTATTGTAGATAATGCTGCTATAAATATCAGAGTTCATGTATCCCTTCAAATCCTTTGGGTAAATACTTAGTAGTGCAATTGCTTGGTCATAGGGTAGCTCTATTTTTAACTTTTTGAGCAACCTCCATACTGTTTTCCAGTGTGGCTGCACAGCTTGCATTCCCATCAACAGTGTAGGAGGGTTCCTCTTTTGCTGCATCTTCACCAACATCTCTTGTTTCCTGTGTTGTTCATTTTAGCCATTCTTAACAGGTGTGAGGTGATAACCTCATGATTTGCATTTTCCTGATGATGAGTGATGTTGAGCATCTTTTCATGTATTTGTTATTCATCTGTATTTCTTCTTTAGGAAGGACATCTCTTCATATCTTCTGCGCAGTTTAACTGGATTGTTTTTTTTTTTTTTTGGATGTTGTATAAGTTCTTTATATATTTTGGATACGAACCCTTTATCCCAAATGTCATTTACAAATATCTTTTCCTGTTCCAAAGGTTGTCTTTAGTTGTTTTTTTTTTAAATTGTTTCCTTCACTGTGCAGCAGCTTTTTATCTTTTTTTTTTTAAAGATTTTATTTATTTAGTTAGTTAGTTAGTTAGTTGACAGAGATCACAAGTAGGCAGAGAGGCAGACAGAGAGAGAGAGAGGGAAGCAGGCTCCCCGCCACGCAGAGAGCCCGATGTGGGGCTCGATCCCAGGACCCTGAGCTGAGATCATGACCTGAGCTGAAGGCAGAGGTTTAACCCACTGAGCCACCCAGGCACCCCAGCGGCTTGATGAAGTCCTATCCTAGTAGTTTATTTTTACTTTTGTTTCCCTTAACTCAGAAGATCTATCTAGTAAGAAGTTGCTATGGCTGATGTCAAAGAGCTTACTGCCTGTTTTCTCCTCTAGTATTTTTATGGTTTCAGGTCTCACATTTAGGTCTCTCATCCATTTTGAATTTATTTTTGTGTACAGTGTAAGAAAGTGGTTCACTTTCATTCTTCTGCATGTTGCTGTCCAGTTTTCCGAACACCATTTGTTGAAGAGACTATCTTATCCCCATTGGATATTCTTTCCTGCTTTGTCAAAGATTAGTTGACCATAGAGTTATGGTTCTATTCAAGGATTTCTCTAACCCCACCAATCTCTCTAAAGGAATTTCTTATTCTTAATTATTAAGATTAATTTTGATGAGAGAACATGAGAAGCATGAATCCCATGCAACAACAAATACCATATTAACGAGTGGGAACTCTGAACAAGTAAATGGAAGTCATATCTTTGGCAGATCTGAAGAAAAAATGGCTTATAAACCTTATATGGTATCATAGGGATGCTTTACATATGATTGGAGTTAGAACTAATGCATATGAAAAATTAGAGGTTGGTACTAAATTCTGTGGTAATGACTGTAAATACAACTTAATTCATTAATTGAATCAATACATATTAGACTTCAACTTTATGATGCATCTTACACTAGGCCAAGAGATAACAGAGATTTAAAAACAGTCTGGAAACGAGGCCAGGGAAACAGTTGTGGCACAGCGTGATTCAATGCTCCAATACTCAAGTACAAAGTACTGTTGGTATATGAAAGAAGAACAGCTAATGGTGCTAGCAGAAAAAGAAAAAAATTGTATGGATTGGATTAGTCATATAGGCTTAATTTTTTATTTTTAATAAACAGGCAATATGATATCATTTTATTGTGACTGTGTCTTGTTACCTGATATGTATTTAAGGAACTTGTATAGTATATTTCTATTTTATGAAATGAGATTATAAATCCCCAAAGGTTTACTGATAAGTCTTGTAATAGTTGAACCTACCAGCAGCTTCCTACTTCTAGTTATACTACAGTATACCAATTATAAACTATATTCAAAGCCAGGTAGACCTAATTCAGTGAACAAATAAGGTATCTACTTTGTCTATTTATTATATCTAACTAATAGGAATAATTAATATGCTTTAAACATACAGGTGATAAAATTTCCCTTAAATGTTAACTAGTTTTGGTGACTTTAGTAGTCCTTTCTCTTTCTTATTAAGGGTCTACTGTATTTGCTGGTAACAGACCAGGGATTTCTTACTGAAGAAAAAGTTGTTTGGGAAAGCCTACACAATGTGGATGGTGATGGAAATTTCTGTGACTCAGAATTTCATCTGCGGCCTCCTTCAGATCCTGAAACCGTATATAGAGGACAGCAAGATCAGATAGATCAGGTAAATTTGTCTTCATATAGTTGTTTGTTTGTTTGTTTGTTTAATTTATTTGACAGACAGAGATCACAAGTAGGCAGAGAGGCAGAGAGAGAGGAGGAAGCAGGCTGTCCGCAGAGCAGAGAGCCCAATGCGGGGCTCGATCCCAGGACCCTGGGATCATGACCCGAGCCGAAGGCAGTGGCTTTAACCCCCTGAGCCACCCAGGCGCCCCTTCATATAGTTTTAAATGCTCTTGCTTTCGGGGTGTCTGGGTGGCTCATTCAGTTAAGCATCTGACTTTGGCTGTGGTCATGATCTCAGGGTCCTGGGATCGAGCTCCATGTGGAGTCTCTGCCTCTCTCCCTAATAAATAAAATATTTTTAACAGAATAAAAAATAAAATGCTCATTCCTTTCAAATGTGAATTCAGTTATCTAAAACTTTGAACTAAAGACTTATAGTGAGATATTCCTGACATTTCCTAAATCAGTAAGTGATAATTTTACATGTTATACATTGATTATACACTTTGGTTCAGAAGGCCAGATTATATTGAATTCTGAAGGCCAAAGGTACAGTTTGAATTTTATTCTAAACTATAATAGGAAAGATATGCCAAGTGTTAAACATGGAAGTGAGATGATCTACTTTACCTTTCTTAAAGGCTACTATGTGAGGAATGCATAGGTAAACAGACAACACAGGTATAAGCAGAGACTAGCAATTCAAGCAAGAGGTAATGATGGCTTAGCCATGGTGGTAGAGATGAGCTGAGCACAGATTAGAGATATATTTTGGCTAGTCAGAAGTAGGAGAAAGAGAGGGTAAAAAAGTAGGTGGGTGTTCTAAGCCTTAGACACTCCAAGGTAAGCAGACACATAGAGCAAGAGCTACACTAACGAGTGGAATTCTCATTTAAAATGGAAACTGCTATAAGTGAGCAGTCTTGGAGCCACAAGTGTACTTATTACTAGAAGTATAATGGTGTTGGGACTTCTTCTCTGACTGAGGCAGAAATATGGTTATGTTGAGCAGTTGGCATATGTTTCTGATACTGATAACAATTCGAGTACATAGAGACTGTTCATTTAGCCGATATTCATTGAGTTGTGTTCCTGGCACTAGTAAAAGGTCCTGGGGACTCAAAGATAAATCATTTAACTCTGTCCTCAAAAATTCTACAGCCTAACAGAGAGGCAAATATTTGACCAACTAATAATTACATGTTAAGTTTTATAACGGCACTTTGAATAGTAAGCTGTGAGTGCACAGAAGAATGCCGGATTCAAACAAATGCTGATCTTTCTGGGACTCTCGGAAGTTAAGTATACAAATACCTATAATAACATGCTCATTTTCCTTCAGAAACTTTATGGGGCATTTAAAAAATAAATTACTTGAGAGAAATGTGCAAGATTTTCTAACGCTGTATGTAAAAAAATACCAGAGCAGAGGGAGTGAAGGTAAAGCAATAGGTTGCCACAGTAGTAAAGTTGTAAGGTGCTGAGAAAAAAAAGATAAAGGATATTGTCTGTGGAAGTTGCAAGGAAGGAGTGGATTTAACGCCATGGGATGTTGCAAAAAGCAATTTGAAGAAGTGAGGAGAAAAAATTGAATTGAATAAGATACTCATGCTAGATAGTACAAAGTCTTCTTAGGCACGACCTTTTAGATATCCTCTGTGGGTAATTAAAATTCTCTAATTTTGAGGGTAGATTGGGAGAGATGCACAGAGTAGTCAAGTTCCATTCATACTAATTCTTTATCAACGTGGGTGTGAAGTTAGATAATATAACTTTCAGCAAAGATGCCTCACATTTTCTCATAGGAAATAATTTGGGGGTGTTTGTGGGAGGAAGGAGGAGGTGGTTAAGTAATTGAATATCACTGTATGATGGGCAACTATGTTGGTTTTAAAAATCATGTTTTGGAAGAACATTTAATACATGATTTGGGAAATTCTTTGATTTTTTTAAAAACAAGACTTTTATGACATTAAAGGGAGGTTGGGAAATGGGTTTGCGTTTGTATATGAATGTAGGAAAAAACTAGATGGATATGTGTCTGTTGTTAATAATAGTTACCTTTGTGTAATGATATGGTAATTTTAACTTATTTACACTTTTAAATTTTGTCTCAATTTTCTGCAGACATGTTTCTTTCATAAATTGGGGAGAGGCTTATTTTTTGTTTGTTTGTTTTTAAAGTAAGCTCTGCCCAACATGGGGCTTGAATTCAAGACCCCAAGATGCATGCTCTATAGACAAAGCCAGCCAGGTGCCCCTAGGGGAAGTTTTTGCTGTGGGGTGGGGGTGAGGGGTGGTTTTTTTTAGATGAGTTGTTTTTAAAGCTTTCTTGAATGCTTTATATGCTAGTTCTAGGAATAATTTTAAATGAATTCCAAGAATATTTAGAACAATAGCAACATCACTGAGATTATGGCTCTCAAACAGAAATACTTAGGTGACTTTAGTTTTTATATTTAAACTCTGGTATGTTTGTAAGAAGCCTTCCTCTTAGTTTTGTAACCTCTGTGTTTATACTCCTTAGTTCTTGAGTAAACTCTCATAGCTAAAGATGGTTATAATTTAATTTCTTAGGACTACCTTATGGCATTATCTCTACAACAAGAGCAGCAGAGCCAAGATATCAATTGGGAACAAATACCTGAAGGAATCAGTGATTTGGAACTAGCAAAGAAACTCCAAGAAGAAGAGGATAGACGGGCTTCTCAATATTATCAGGAGCAGGAACAAGCAGCAGCTGCTGCTGCTTCTGCTTCTACACAGGCCCAGGTAAAAACTAGTGTTTCGATTCTTAAATACAATGATGACTTTAGTAACAAAGAAATTTATACTGAGATAAATATTTTTAAAATAGGTATTGACTCTTGAGCTTTGTTAGCATTTTAGCATCCATGGTTTCATGGCATTGTCATAAGTTTGTGATTATCTTAATATATTTCTCATTTAGTGAAATTATTTTTCCTGAGTTTCTGATGGCAAGATTTTTCAGTTTTGTTTTTTGTTTTGTTTGTTTTGTTTTTTAAGTAGGCTCCACGCCCAGTGTGGAGCCCAACGCGGGGCTTGAACTCACGACCCTGAGATCAGGACCTGAGCTGAGATCAAGAGTCGAAGCTTAACCGACTGAGCCACCCAGGCGCCCCTTCAGTTGTTTTTTGGTTTTTTGTTTTTTTAATTTTAATTCCAGCATAGTTAACATACAGTGTTATATTAGTTTCAGGTGTACAACATAGTGATTTAACAATTCTATGCATTACTCAATGCTTGTCAAACTAAGTGTACTTTTAATCCCCTTCACCTATTCCCCCCATTCCTCCGTCTCCATCCACTTCCCCTCTAGGAAGCATCTGTCTGTTGTCTATGGTTAAGAGTCCATTTTTGGGTTTGTCTCTTTTTCTTCCTTTGTTCATTTAGTTTTGTTTCTAAAATTCCACATATGAGTGAAATCATACTGACTGGCTTCTCTGGCTTATTTCACTGAGTGCTATACTGTCTAGCTACATCCATGTTGTTGCAAATGGCAAGATGCCATTCTTTTTTGTGGCTGAATAATATTCCATTGTGTATATACCATGTATCTATCCATTTGTCTATTGATGGACACTTAGTTTGCTTCCATAATTTGGCTATTACAGATAATGCTGCAGTAAACATAGGAGTGCATGTATCCCTTTGAATTAGTATTTTGTATTCTTTAGGTAAATACCCAGTAGTGTAATTGTTGGGTCATAGGGTAGTTCTGTTTTTAATTTTTTGAGGAATCTCCATACTGTCTTCCGCAGTAGCTGCATCAGTCTGCATTACCACCAGTGCATGAGGATTCCTTTTTCTCCACATCCTCGCCAAGTCTTATGTTTTTGAATTTAGCCATTCTGACAGATGTGAGGTGGTATTTCATTGTGGTTTTGATTTGCGTTTCCCTAATGATGACTGATGTGGAGTATCTTTTCATGTGTCTGTTGGCCATCTGTATGTCTTCTTTGGAGAAATGCCTGTTTATGTCTTTATGTCTTCTGCCCATTTTTAACTTTTTCACTTTTTAATTATTTATTTACTTAAGGGGGAGTGAGTGAGCGAGCGGGAGGAAGAGGGAAAGGAGATCTGAAGCAGACTCTGCCCTGAGTGCAGAGCCCAACATGGGGCTCAATCCCACAACTGTGAGACCACGAACTAAGCTGAACCAAGAGTCAGATGCCCAACCAACTAAGGCACCCAGGCACCCCTTCTGCCCATTTTTATTTGGATCATTTGTTTTCTTGGTGTTGAGTTGTAGAAGTTCTTTATATATTTTGGATACTAACCCTTGATCAGATATGTCATTTACAAATATCTTTGCCCATTCAGTAGGTTTTCTTTTATTGATTGTTTCCTTTGCCGTGCAGAGCTTTTTATTTTGATGTAGTCCCAATAGTTTATTTTTACTTTTGTTTCCCTTGTGTCAGGAGATAGATATGTCTCCAGATATCTGATGTAATAACAAAGATGTTATTATGGCTGATGTCAGAGAAATTAGTGCCTATGCTCTCTTCTGGTATTTTTATGGTTTCAGTTTTCACATTTAGGTCCTTAATCCGTTTTGAGTTTATTTTTAGGTATGGTATACGAAAGTGGTCCGGTTTCATTCCTTTGCATGAGCTGTCCAGTTTTCCCAATGCCATTTGTCGAAGAGACTTTTTTCTGTTGCATATTCTTTACTCCTTTGTCAAAGATTAATTGATGGTATAACTATAGGTTTATTTGTATGTTTTCTATCCTGTTCCATTAATGTATGTGTCTATTTTTTGCCAGTATCATACTGTTTTTTCTTTTTTTAATTTAATCTCCACACCAAACATGGGGCTCAAACTCATGACCCTGAGATCAAGAGGGCATGCTCTTCTGACTGAGCCAGCCACGTGCCCCAGAATCTTACTGTTTTGATTACTACAACTTCTGTAATATAATTTGAAGTCTGGAATTATGAGACCTACAGTTTTGTTTTTCTTTTCCAAAATTGCTTTGGCTATTCAGTATTTTTTGTGGTTTCATGCAAATTTTAGGATTGTTTGTTCTAGCTCTGTGAAAAATGCTGTTGGAATTTTGTTAGGGATTGCATTAAATCTGTAGATTGCTTTTGATAGTATAGACATTTTAATAATATTTGTTCTTCTAATCCATGAGCGGGGAATATCTTTACATTTCTTTGTGTTGTCTTCAATTTCTTTCATCAGTGCTTTATAATTTTCAGAGTACAGATCTTTCATCTCTTTGGTTAAGTTTTTTTCTAGTATTATTTTTGGTGCAACTGAATCAAATGTATTTTTTAAATTGTTAGTAGCTCCAAAGAATATAAACGAATGGGAACAAAGTCTTTTGTAACAATTAGAGGGCAGTATGAGGTACTACTAGGAAGAATGTAGACTTCAGAGCCAGATAGACATGGATTCCATTTCCTGCTTCTGTCTCCCCATGCTAGTTGTAACACCTTGGACAAAGTCCTTTACTTCTCGTAGCTCCATTTTCCCTATCTTGAAAATAAAAGATAATGCTTACTGTTAGATTTGTGGGTAAGAACAAATAATGTTAGTACTTAACCCAATGTCTGACATGTACTAAGTATTCAACAAAGGTTATTAGCACCTTTCCACTTTTCCTAGTTAAACATAGGAAGCACTGAAAATGTGACTATTAAATGGGTTTCTTTATATTAAATTTCATTTTATTAAATGAAAAAAATATTTCCCTTCTTTTATGTTTAACTGTACCATGCCAGAACGGTTTCTTTGTCTTGGGTATACAAGAAAACAAGATGTACTTTAAGGTCTGATGAAACATTAAACATAGAGGTCTCCATTAAACCAAGTTATTTCTATTCGTAGTTCAAATGTTGACTATTCCAAGTTTAAAAGTTAAAACCCACCATATTATAAGTACCTTTTCATTAAAAATGTTCTTATTTCACAGAATACACTTACTTCACACTCAAAAATCTCAGGATTTTCATTTTTCTCCTTTAAAATGTTCATTATATTAATGAGATTTATTATAGTTTAATGAGGTTTTAGGGAACTTAATTTACCAAACATCACCTTTTCTTTTTTTAACATTTTCTAAACTTTAACATAAATATTTCTTGAATTTGAGATTTCAGGGAATATAATCCTATACATTATTTACTGTTTGAAATTCCATTTACTTAGAATAATGGATACATTAATTAGATCTATCCAAAATGACAGAGGCAGTTACTCAGATACCATGTAACATAACAAGTCTATGTACAAGTAACTTTTTTCCATTAATTATTCCTTTCACTCTTGTGGTTTTTCCTTCTAGATAACTATGATTAAGCACCTTAGAAAGTTGAGGTAATTTCTTCCTGTTTATTTTTCTTAAAGCAAAGCCAGCCAGCACAAGCCTCTCCAAGTAGAAGACAACCTGGGAATAGTGAACGTAAACGAAAGGAACCTCGAGAAAAAGATAAAGAGAAAGAAAAGGACAAAAATAGCTGTGTCATTTTGTAACAAGTGTTGGATTCTGTTGGATGCATCTATATGTCTTGAGAAACAAAACCACAGGAGGAAAGGAAGAAAAATCGATATATACCGTCTGTGCCTGATTTCCCAATGGATTTTGTTCATGTTTTTCAGGGGAAAGGTTGTTACTTAGTTACAATCAGACTTTTTCAAGTCACACAGTACACTCTTTATGAGCTGGAGTTTCATGTTACAAGTTGGAAATGCTGTGTGTTATCATTCATGAAAAATACTGCACTTGTAGCCAAATAAGCAAATCACAGCAAATTTTGTGTCATAGTGACATTCATAACTCATATCAGTTAGTAAGCTATTTTATCTTCTGTTCTAACAATGAATAGAGGTAACTTATTTTGTCTGATTCCTTCCTGAAATCTAAATGTTAGCACAATAGTTTCTGAAATTAATTTTTACAATGTTAAATTATGATCTAATCCAAGAGAAACCAGGGGTTTAATATAGGGATGTAAAAAGAAAAAAACAAAAAAACAAACAACAGAAGAACCAAGACAAAAAATAACAGAATAACCCTTAATCCTGTATTAGACTAGTTCAGCCCTTGAACAGCTTTACCTTTCTTTAGGAATGTACATTTTAGATATTATCTTGAGAACTGATAATGGAGTTTGGGTTTAATTTAGATAGAAAAACAATTTGTATTTCTTTTCCAATAGCAAATAATTGCCTAACAATAATACTCATACTCTATCAAAATCAGATATTAATGACTTTGTAGTGTTGTGAAATTTTGAGGAATTTTGAAATCTTTAATATAGGTAACTTGTACTGCAGTTACTATTTATTGACAGTGTGATAATTGAGTATAAGACGGAAACCACAGTGGATGCTAGGCCTTGTAAATATGGGTTGTAGAAAAGCAGATAGTTCAATGTCTACCTTTTTCTAGAATTACCTTGAACCTTAAAATTTAAATCATGTTTATTTGCTGGAAAATTAAGTATACTTACTAAAGCCAACAAAAAAGCACATTTCTGAAAGGAAGTTAGAAATAATCTCTGAGACTAGTGAAAAAACATTAATAAAAATCTGTTTGAAAAATAGATAAGACTTAGGAGGTAAAAGCAATCAGATTTTTTTTAACTTATGGGAACCAAATAGACCTATAACATCTTGTAGTGTTTATAGGATTCAGAAAGAAATATTTATTGAACTTTATTATGAGGCAACACATATTTTCCTGTATTTCTACTATCCTTAATAGTCCTTTTTATATGCTTTATATTTAAAAAGTTTGTTTTAGTTATTTTTGAAAAGACTATTGCTGCTGCAAGTAGTTACGTGATTTACATTCTAAGCCTCAGTAAATTTGTTTAAGAACATCTTAATCTAACCTGAGCATCCACTTGGAGAATGTTCTTGGGGTCTGGGGTGACAATAGACTACAAAAAAATGTGGTCTAGAGTTCTTAAGCTATGTCCTTAACATTCTCCATGATCCAAGACCACTTATAGGATCGGTCTATATGTAAAAATAAAAAGTAAAGTCTTATTTATGGAAGGAATTATTCTAAGGGAAAAATCCAGGGTCAAGCTGTATCTTTTATGTCATGTCCTTCTGTATTGCATGTGTAGTTATGTTATACCATTTGTTTACTCCTTCAGATTTCCCATGCTAGCATGATAAATCATCAGAGAACCTGTTTGGGGTATAAAACTTTGATACAGAATATTTGGTGAGTCTAGTTAATAACCTAGAATATGTGTACATTGGTAAAGTAATCAGATGTACTACAGAATTCTCTGTTGGCTCAAGCAGGTTGACCTTAGTCCAAGTTTACTCTTGATATCACTCTATTGGTTGAAGGAGGAAACTCAAACCTCAGGGTTTGTTTTTCCTAGAATAGATAGTAGTAACAGTGCACTATATTTTAATAAGAAAAAGCAAAACAGTAAACCCTGAGAAATTTTAAAAAGCATATTTGAGGCATATTTTTCCATAATTATATACTTATCTATTTATTACCCTTGAGAAATATATGTGTAAAAGTTATTCTTCTGTTATTTGCTACTATCTTCTTAATTTGTTCCAAAGATAATACTGCCATTCTGCATTCCCTCTGGAAGGAAAAAAAAAAAAAAAAAAAAGAAAAACTCACTGAAAACCAGCAGTGCTGCTATCAGATAAGTAGATGTCAATGTATACTTATAAAAAATAATTTTAAAAATGTAATGTGTTTGTTAATTCAACCTTTTTTCTATGTAATATTTCCAAGTCAGACTTTCTTACATTCCTGGACTTCAGTTTGATATACCAAGAGTAATAATGATAAAATGTTTGCTTTGATTACTGTGAGGAAAAATTCAAATGTTCAGTTCTATTAAAACAAACTTCTTGGGGATAACTGGTTTTCCATCCTTGAAGGTTAGAGCTATTGTGTCTTTATTTTCTAATATTTGGCTCAAGGCAACAAATTATACATTAAGACGTTTCATTGCTGGTTTGGGTACATTGGAATTTGATAGTGGTATAGTCAAGTCTTTCCTTCAGTGTTTTGTAGTACTTGAAAATTGTTACATGAACTGCTAACAAGATAGAACTTAAACATTTTTGTTGTTAATCTTTATAGGCTAGATTAGGGACACGTTTGCATCAACCAATCGCTATTAGATTTAGCAAAAGAGACATGAATGAGTGGATATGGTCACTACACTTTCTTGTACTTTCAAAAGCTATTCCTTAAGTTTAGTGACCAGTCTTCCTTACGAATATGAAAATTGTCCTGATGTGTAATCCCATTGAATTAACAGTGCTGTGATTTACAATAGGTTATCAACACTTAGAAGTATTTCTGTGTGTTTATCTGTGTGTTTCTGAAGCAAGGATCCGTTGATTTCTATTATCAAAAGAATCTGGGAACTTTCCCTCAAATTTAAGAATTACCATTTAAGAATACACACACATACATATGTACATACATACACTAAGCAGTTTGAGGCAGCTAAAATTGGCATTGGCTGCTTAGGGGTCCAGTGTGCCTAGGGGAAGTAATTTCTTCCATGTTTCAAGGTATCATTTAGCAGTGGAATGAGGCATAGATTTAAGTTTAGGATTAGGTTTTGGAATATATTTTGTTTTATTGTCTCATATTTCTAGTATTTGACAATTTATCCCATATTAAGTTTCAAATTCTTCCTCATACTTCTTGATCTTAGCTTAATCAAACAAGTCAGTATCAGAGATTAGTTGACTAAACCCAACATTAACCATTTTGCACTTGTACAAAACCATAGTATTTTGTTTTTACTGAATCACCAGCTCAGGTCACTAAGAACGATCTTGAGAGGAAAGAGGACTTGAAGTCAAATAGACATTTAAGGAAAGAATTGTTATAGTTCTTATATTAATGTTGGCATATGAAGCAGATATCTGTAAAGTCCTACTGGAGAAATATTCAAGGCAAGAATTTCCAGAATTATCCTCAAACTCATCTATTTAAAAAAAATTCTTTTAAGCAAAAAAGCAAATTATTACATTTCATTTAATGTCCTATTAAATGTACAAGTTATTTTAAAATATAATGGAAAACTTAACAGGCTTTACCTATCATACAACACTTGGGCATACAGCTTCAACTATCACTGTAAACTTACTAGTGCTTGATAAAATAAGATGGAGGCATTAAAAATAGGACATAATTTGTATTTTAAGGAAATACAAATGGGGAAATTGTGGAAGTCTGAACTGTTTTAGGTCTAAAAATTCTAGATTTTATCTTTCCAGGGGCAAACTTTCTGTGCCTCACTTTATTTTAAATATGTAAAAGATGCTCATTTTTTTAGTGCTTTATACTCCTGAATAAAGGACATAGTATAAGCTCAGAATATTGCTTTAATAATAATAAATATTATAGTTTTTGTTCTTGAGTGTGGAGATCTTTTTCCCAATGACAATATTTCTTAAAAGTCAGTTTTTTTAATGTTGTTAAAATTTGTAGAATTATCTTGTCTTTGAGTATGGCATCACTTCTTCCCAAACTGTATTTTATGGTTGCTTTTGTGTTCTAATCAAAGTTGAGAGTATTTTGAGAGTATAAGAAGCATTAAAAGTCTATTTTTCCCAGTATCTTTCATATATCTAAGTATTTAGATTCTCTTTGCCTTTTTCTCCATGGAACAAAGTACAGTGGTATCAGGTTACTAATGCATATATGTAAAGTTTTGTGCATGGATGGAATTCATTTAAGTCTGTCAAATACTGTCATTTTTAGGGCTATTTGAATTATTTCTGTTTTTTAGTATAAAATGTTATTTGATAATGTGCAGATAAATTCCTTTTAGAAGTGACTGAAAATCAGAATTCTTCGGTCCTCTGAGAATATCGTGGTTTTTTATTTTGTTTTTTCTTTTTTTTTTACTGATATCCAACATTTCCGTAGCTGCTGAGAAAATCTTATGAAGAACTAAGGTTACTTTTCTCAAGTAACACTTTAAAACAAACTAAAGTTTAAAATCGAAGCCTTCTTGGCCAAAAAACTGCAAAACAGAGAAAATGGAGTCTGAGGGACAGATTGCAGGACCCAAGTAATTTTAACTTCTTTTGAAGATCTATCTAAATTTTAATTAACAAATATCTGTTATTTAATACCAGTGTCTCTGCTGTTAGAAATTAGACTTTAATACATTGTGAATATGTGTATGTATTTTTACATAAAGTATCCTAGTTTCTAATTCACTTTTCTGATCTAAAAAAGTTAAACTCAAAAAACTAGGCCAAAGTCTTCAACAATAGCTGAACTATTGTCAAGTTCTGCTCTGTCCTATTGTCCTGAGATTTAGACTTCTCTGCTTATAAGTGGTATTTTTGAGAACATGGTACTATCCCAGATAAGGTATTGAAATACTATGGCAGAAATATAAAACCTAAACTAAAAATCTATAGATTTAAAAGACAAAAAGTTCTAGTATTGTTCTATAATGTGTCTATTTGATATTAATTTTAAGAATTTTTTTGAATCACTTAGTAATGTCATTAACTTAAAAAACTTTATATCCTTCCTCACTGTAATACTCTATAGTTAAAGAATGCACAAAGCAAAACTCTTCTGAAGGTGATCCTGGCTTCTTTGGGTCTAGTGGTCACACCTTTAAATAGGAAGTCAGGAAACTGAAATGCTCATTTAAATTCCCAAATCAGGTACCTGTCCAAATGGGCATTATCACTAAAATACCACTATAAAGTAGTTCTAACTAACAGATTTTTAAAGATGGGGATTTGAAAAATGGTTTTGTTAAAAAGCGATTTTCCTCAATAAAATGACAACCACTGTCTTCACAGACCCACACATGACAAGTAGGACAATATGATAGAAGACTGATATATGCTTGCTACACAACAGTTAGCAAAAGGGTTTTAATCTTCACTTGTACCTGAAAGTCATCTCCTAAAGTCAGTGCATGTGAGTCTTTTTCCTTGAATTGTGCAGAATAATTGGATGTGGCCAATTTCGGGGGGAATAG
Source organism: Taxidea taxus jeffersonii (assembly GCA_003697995.1). Lineage (NCBI taxonomy): Eukaryota > Metazoa > Chordata > Mammalia > Carnivora > Mustelidae > Taxidea > Taxidea taxus. The sequence goes on along the minus strand of RCUC01161909.1, from coordinate 44,640 downwards.
CAAGTGAAAAAGTATCATGACTACGGAGCAAGTGATCTTGAAATGTAGTAAGAAAAAACAAATTTTCTTCCTCCACTTTCATGTCTTCCTACTGGGTTCAGGAAGTTGCTATGACATATCATAGATCTCTTGTGTTAGGCCAAGATTGGCCAATTGAAATAGAGTTCTTAAAGAGTTTAAATATATAGTGTATGAACGCTTGTTTTTTCCTCCTCCTCTTCTTTGCTATCTTAACGCCCTTTCTACTTCTAATTCGTTCGTTTTGCTCTATGACTAGCTTTAATTGCAATTTGAGAGTAATAGCGACCATAGAGATGGATATAAAACAGCATTGAAGTACATTTTTCAAACGACACCTGAAAGTATCTACCCAACTTAGAATTGAACTGAATTTCTATGAAAGAAAGTTAATTGGTTTTAAATGCTAATTATGTTAAAACTATTGAATTCTAAAACTATGTCTTAAACAAGTTTTGAAAGTTTCACTTTTGGAGGATATTCCTTTAAAAAAGGCATAGTGACCATAGATGGGAAAGTATAAAATATTTCTGACAGAATTATTCAGTATTATTCAACATTTAATTTCATGTTTGTTACTGTACCACAAGGGTAGTGTCATTCTTGGATTAAAATGTTGGATTTTTTGTTAATGTACTTAAAACTGTAACCAGTGATAACACCTTTAGTATTTTTTATTATAGATTATATTTTATTTCAATAAACTTTGATATTTAGACCAAACAGTCTTTCTGCTATGTATATTCATCTCATTAAGGTACTTCTTACAAAGTGGGGAAATGGAGAGATGGGAAATTGACCTACTGATTCACATTTACCTAGGATTAACCCTTAGAATACTTGGACTAATTCTTGATTAAAGACAGATTTTTATCCATCCGAGGCAATGAACACAACAACAAAGAAACCAACTCTAAACCATACAATAGTTAACTACTTGATCCCAATGGTAGATTCATTATATCTGATACTTTTAGCCTTTTGGAAGACTAAGAAAGAGCTGAGAAAGGGTCCCTTTATCTTTATACCAAGCCAACCCTAATGTAAAGTTTTTGTCCAACAATTTAATGTCCAAACTGGCTAATGTCTGACATCTCTGTGAAAGTTTTCTTAGATACCACAGACCTCTAAGCAGAATTAATCATTACACGTAGAGTTTTGTTGCCCTCCCCTTGTTATAGCACTTAAGCTAGATTGTGAACCTTTTAAGAACAGGAATCAAATCTTACTCATCTTGATTTTCTTGGCACACTACATGGTAATTGGCACTTGAAATGAACTTGAATATCTATTTAGAGGGATTTTTAGAGATATCTATATTATATAGTTATTGCTTGCTTATCCTTTACATAAGTAAATTGAGTTACTGAATTGGATTTCTCCTATAGCATTAAAATTGTATAGTGATGCCTGGGTGGCTCAGTCAGTTAGGCCTCTGCCTTCAGCTCAGGATGATTCTGGGGTCCTGGGATTGAGCCCCACATTGGGCTCCCTGCTCAGCAAGGAGCCTTCTTCTCCCTCTCCCTCTATCTCTCCCCTCCTGTGGTCTCTCTCTGTCTCTCTCGCTCTCTCAAATAAATGAAAGCAGGCTCCTTGCTTCTCCCTCTCCCTCTGTCCCTCCCCTCCTTGTGGTCTCTCTCTCTCTCTGTCTCTCTCTCAAATAAATGAAATCTTTAAAAAAAATTTAAAAAAGTTACGAAGATAGAGGGAACTAAAATTCCTAATCCTTTATCCTGGCCCCCGATTTTCTTTGGCATCCTCCCGCATTCTCCCAGAGTCAATGGAAGAATGCTTAGGAAACAGCAGCTTCAACAAAACTAGACTAAGTGACATGTTTCTTCCCTTTTTCATACCTTCCTTTGCAGAGTCTCTTTCCTGACTCTATATTATCCTATGAAGTAGCACCTATTAATTTGTTGGAACTGAGATTTAAAGCCAAGCAGTCTGACCTCAGAGACTCTGCTCACAAATATATCTGGAAGAGGACATAAAGGTCTAGGCCAGGTCTGTGTTCAAATTCTGACCCTGGACTTTTGAAGTCACATCTGTTTCAAATCTGCAGAAATCTGAAAAATCAGGACTTTTTTGTACTCTCTAGTCTTAGAGCAAGTTAATACTACAAAGTCTGCTTTCTTATCTCTAAAATGTATACCTTGTTACAAAGTTTAAAGATACTGTAGATAAAGTATGAGATACATAACGCAACCATTCAATAAATTGTAACAATTAATAATAGACTAGGGGAAACTTCTTTTTTTTAACCAAGCCAATAACTTTAAGAAAGGCTCTGATATTTTTTTAACTAAGCCAAGAACTTTAAGAAGAAAGGCTTTGATTAAGGAGCTTAAGAAGGCTACTTAAGCCTCATAAAAGCAGACATATTTCTATTCTCTCCAAATATAATGCTGATCCTGCTATAAGGGCTGAGACTGACCTGGACTCAGAATGACCCATAGTGAAAAATGTGCAACAAGCAAACTTAATACATAGAGTAATAATGAATTCTAAAACTGGAAATTGTGGCATGTTCTCCTTGATGACTAGTTTGGTTATTCATTTGTCAAGAATAAAATGTACCAGGAGACCCAGGCACCTAGACTTTAGAGGAAGGACCATATTTGGACTAAAGCTGTGACATTACATTTTAAAAGTATGCACAAGTCAGGAGCAGAGGACAAAGAGTCAACCAGACCAAAGTCAGCACCTTCAACAAAGTCAGGGTCAGGGTCCCTGTAAGTTCTTAGCTTGAGGCCCCTGTGACATAAGACAGATTAGTAAGAAAAAAACATTAACATGTATACCTCATGTATACTTGGGAGCTAGGGAAAGATGCATCAACTCTCAGAGATTGCTTAGAATTCAGGCTTAAGATATTGTTATGTATAATACATATATTATTCAGATGAAGATGAAAGAAGAATGTTGGGGAGATCAGGTCAGGGGAAGTAACCAGGAAAAGTACAGTAAACAAAAGTAAGGTTTGTTATGCATACTAAAATCTTTCAGTTCGTATCTTCTCCACTGACAAGACTCTCTTTTGATTTAGTCATTCTCTTTCTGAAATAAAGATTTCCTTTATAAATTTAAATTTCCATTACGAAAGGGTAATTTCTATTCTGTTTTCAGAACTCCTGTGTCTGCTGTTTTTCAAAATAATCAGCTCAAAAATAATACAAAGAGGCATATTTTGGGGTGGCATATTCTGTTACCCTTCAGGCAACTCAGGCAAAGGCTGACATATTACCTTTAAAGAATTCTTTTTCTTTTTTTCTTTTGAAAGTAAGCTCCAGGCCAATGGTAGGGCTTGAACTCGTGACCTCAAGACCAAGAATCTCAGGCTCTACTGACTGAGCCAGCCAGAGGCCTCTAATGAAATCTTCATTCTTTTGTGGACTTTTCTTTGGACTGCCAGCATTACTAAATAAGTCATTATAAATAAATGGTGATAAGGTAAATGAAATACAATAGCCCCTGAATCCTGGCATTCCACTGAATGCCCTAGTCCTTAGAACAGGGAGCTTATAAATTGCTACTATTATAACAACCATACTCTACATTTATTAGGCTGTTACTACGTATCAGACATTGCACTATTTATCTTATTATTAATCCTCATAACAGTTTTAGGAGACCGATATTGTCACAGTTAAAGAAACAAACTTGAAAGACCATGTGACTTTGCAAAAGGTCACTGCTACTGGCAATGTTGAAACTTAAAACCAAACCTCTCCAACTCCAAAGACTGTTCTCTTACTTCAGAATTATGTTAGCAGTCACACATTTGCATGCCATTCTTGACTCCTTTAATGTGGAGAGTAGTATCAGTCCTCCTAGACTTAAGTACCTGTTTAAGATAAAGGCTACCCTTGACAGAATCTGAATCTGAGCATAAGGAGGCTACAGGAATTTTTTTTTTTATTTAAAGATTTTATTTATTTATTTGACAGAGATCACAAGTAGGCAGAGAGGCAGGCAGAGAGAGGGGAAAGCAGGCTCCCTGCTGAGCAAAAAAACAGGTCCTGGGGCTCCATCCCAGGACCCTGAGATCATGACCTGAGCCAAAGGCAGAAGCTTTAACCCACTGAACCACCCAGGCGCCCCTATCCTTTAAAGTCTCATTCTGGGACTAAGCATTTGAAACCTCGCCTCATCAGTGTTTTTGTTTTTTCCAGTTGGGGTGGCACTGGGGTTCTAGATCATCCATTAAAAGGTCAAAGGTTATGGCCTGAAATTTTCTGAAGCTTCTCTTTCTGTGCTTTTGATTTACCAAAAGAATTGTTTCTCTCAAATTGAAAAACTGCCGCTATCTAGAGGTGGTTTATTCTGCGGATAGGATTTGGAGGCCAAATTAAAACGTACCTTGTTTGTATTTAATCACTGCCTTTTAGATTTATGCCCCTTTATAAAGACTTAATTCCACAAAATTTAGTACGTTTTTGCATACCTGACATATTCTAATGACCGTGTTCTGTTTTAAGCCACTTCTTATATTTCTGAAATTTCCATCTACATTTCAGGTATCCAATCAAAAATTAAAATCTGGGATCAGTAAGATTTCTAGATGTGTCATGGTTTTATTCTTCAGTTAGGTCTGTGACCCATTTCAAGTTAATCTTTCTTTTTTTTACTGAATAAATTTGATGCGTAACATTGTGTAAGTTTACAGTGCACAGCATGTTGATACATTTATGTATTATGATTGCCAGTATAATGCTATTTATCACATTACATAATTATAGTATAATAGTATTGTGTGTAGCCATTGTACTGTGTATTAGATCTGTAAGGCTTATTTCCCACTTGTTCAAGTTTATACCCTTAAAGACTATCACTCTTACCCCATCCTCTGATAACCACCATTTTATTTTGTTTTCTATAGGTTTAATTTTTTTAGATAAAACATATAAGTGGTATCATACAGTACTTGTCATCCTTTGATTTATTTCACTTAGCATAATGTGCTCAAGATCCATCCATGTTGTCACAAATAGGATACCTTCTTTCTTCATGGCTGATTAATATTTTATTGTGTTTATATACCACATCTTTTTTATCCATTCATCTGTTGACGGGCATTTGGGTTGTTTCCATAGCTTGGCTATGGTTGTGTATAATGGGTTGTGTATAATAGTGTGATAAACATGGGAGTGCATATGTGAAAATCCTCTTTTCATTTCCTTTGGGTATATGCCCAAAAGACGAATTGCTGGATTATATGGTAGACCTATTTTTAAGTTTTTAAAGAACCTCCATATTGTTTTCCATAGTTTTTTGCCAATTTACACTTCCACCAATAATGTATAAGGCTTCGCTTTTCACCACATCCTTGCCAACACCTGTTGTCTCTTGTCTTCTTAATGATGGCCATTCTTTTGTTTGTTTGTTTTTTTAAGATATATTAACTTGAGAGAGAGAGAGGGTGGGGGGCCAGCAGGAGAGAGAGAGAGAGAATCCCAAGCAGACTCTATGCTGAGCCTGACTTGGGGCTCCATACCTGAGCCCAAACCACAATTCAGATGCTTAACTGACTGCACCATACAGGCACCCCTTGATGACAGCCATTCTAATATGTGTAAACCTCTTTGTGGTTTTGATTTGCAGTTCTCTGATAATTAGACATGTTGGCTGACTTTACAAATGTGTCTGTTGGCAATTCTGATGTTTTTTGAAGAAATGTCTAAATAATTCTTCTGCCCATTTTTTAATCAGATTTTTTGTTGTTGAGTGGACTGAGTTCTTTATATTGATAGTAATCCCTTATCCAATATAGGGTTTGCAAAAATTTCTCCCATTCTGTAGGTTGTCTTTTCATTATGTTAATTGTTCCTTTTGCTATACAGAAGCTTTGAGTTTGATGTAATCCCATTTGTTGATTTTTGTTGTTGTTTGCATTCGGCATCACTCTCCACTCCCAAATTATTGCCGATAAAAATGTTGATGACATTTTCCCCTACATTTTCTTCTAGAGTTTTATGGTATCATGACTTGTGTTTAACTCTTTGATCCATTTCAAGTTAATTTTTGTGAGTGGTGCGAGAACAGGGGTCCAATTTCATTGTTTTGCAAGTGTTTATCCAGTTTTCCCCACACCATTTGTTGAAGAGACTATCTTTTCCCCCATTGAGTATTCTTGGCTCTCTTGTTGAATATTATATATGCCATGATTTAATTCCAGGCCCTTTATTCTGTTCCACTGGTCAATGTGTCTGTTTTTGTGCCAGTACCATACTGTTTTTATTACTATGGCTTTGTACTGTACTTTGAAATTTGGAAGTATGATACCTCTGCCTTTGTTCTTCTTTTCTCAGAATTCTTTTTCTATTTGGGATCTTTTCTGGTTCCACATAAATTTTTGGATTGTTTCTTCTATTTCTGTGGAGAATGCCTTTGGAATTTTGACAGATTGTGTTCAATCTGTAGAAGGCTTTGGGTATGGCCATTTTAACAATGTTAATTGTTCTGAACATGGAATGTCTTTCCATTTGTTTGTGTCTTCTTCAGTTTCTTTCAGCAAGGTTATTATTATATAGATCTTTCACTTCCTTGGTCGAATTTATTACTAAGTATTTTATTATTTTTGCTGCTACTGTGAATGGGATGTTACTCATTTCATTTTCAGATGCTTCATCATTATGTAAAGGAGTGCAATTGATTTCTGTATGCTGATTTTATATCCTGCCACTTTACTGAAATTGTTGCTTAATTCCAACAGTTTTTTGACTGGTTCTTTGGGAGTTTTTCTACACAGGATAATATCAGTACATAATGACAATTTTACTTAGTCCTTTTTGATTTGGATGCCTTTTCTTTGTCTTGCCTACTTGCTCTAACTAGCCTTCTAGTACTGTATTAAATAGGAGTGGTAAAAGTGGACATCTTTGCATTGTTTGTTCCTGATCTTAGGGGAAATGCCTTCACTTTTTTATCCATTAAGTATAGTGGTAGCTGTGGGTCTGTAGTGTGTGACCTATATATAATGTTGAGGTATGTTCCTTCCATGCCCAGACTGTTAAGGGTTTTTATTATGAAGGATGTTATATTTTGCCAAATCTTTTTCTGTACCTATTGAGATGATCATGTGGTATTTATCTTTCATTTTATTGCTGTGATGTATTACATTTATTGATTTCTGTGTGTTGACCTATCCTCACATCCCAGGGATAAATTCCATATCGTCATGGTGTATAATACTTTTAATGTGTTCTTGAATTCAGTTTGCTAATATTGTTGAATTTTGCATCTATATTCATCAAGGATATTGATCTGTAGTTTTTCTTACGATATCCTTATCTGGTTTTGTTATCAAAGTAATGCAGGCTTGTTGAATGAGCTTGGAAGTGTTCCCTCCTCCCCCCTGTAATTCTGAAAGAGTTTGAAGAGGATTGGTGTTAATTCTTTAAATGTTTGGTAGAATTCTCAAGTGAAGCCATCTGGTCCTAGCGTTTTCTATGTTGAGATTTTTGCTTACTGATTAAATCTATTTCTTCTGATTCAATCTTGATAATTTGTTTCTACAAATGTATCCATTTCTTCTAGGTTATATAATTCATTGACATACCATTGTTCACAGTAGTCTGTAATGATTCTGTTATTTCTGTATTATCAGTTATAATGTCTCCTCTTTCATTTGAGTCTTTTTTATTCCTAATTTCTTTAGTTATTGTAGCTAAAAGTTTGTCAGTTTTGTTTATCTTTTTGAAGAACCAGTTCTTAGTTTTGTTGATCCTTCTATTGTTTTTCTGATCTTTATTTCAACTCTGATCTTTATTATCTTCCTTCTGCTAACTTTGATTTTAATTTGGTTTTATTTTTCTAGTTCACTGAAGTGTAAAGTTAGGTCATTTATTTGTGATCTAATTTCTTTATATATATTATATTCCCATATAATATATATTATATAGTAATATATATTAATTTCTATATAAATAGAAAATTTTTTAAGTAGGCTCCATCCCCAATGTGGGGCTTGAACTCACAACTCTGAGATTAAGAGTTGTGTGCTCTACTAAGCCAGCAGGCACCCCTCTAAGTTTCTTAATATAAGCATTTATTGCTATAAACTTTTCTCTTGGAACTGCTTTTGCTGCATCCCACAATACTTGATCGATTTTGTTTTCTTTTTGTTTCAAGATGGTTTTAAATTTGCTTTTTGATTTCTTCTTTGACCCCATGGTTGCTTAGAAGAATGTTTAGTTTCCATATATTTTGTACATCTTCTCACTTTCCTGTTGTTGATTTCTCCTTGCATACTATTGTGGTCAGAAAAGATATTTGGTATGGTTTTGATCTTGAATTGTCTAAGATTTGTTTTGTGGCCTATATGATCTATCCTGTAGAGTGCTGTGGGTGCGTTTGAGAATAATGTGTGTTCTGCTGCTGTTGGATAGAATGTTCTGTATATGTCTAAGTCCATTTGTTCTAAAGTGTGCTTCAGTTCCAATGTTGCCTTGTTGATTTTCTGTCTGAATGATCCATCTATTGCTGATAGTGGGGTAGTTAAGCCCTCTACAATTATTGTCTCTCCCTTAAGATCTGTTGTTAATTGCTTAATATATTTTGGTGCTTAGAGCATATATATGCATATATATTTATGACTGTTAATGTATTCTTGCTGTATTGGACCTTTTATCATTATATAAACAAGAGACCTTTGTCTCGTTACCCTTTATACCTTGAAATATATTTTGGCTAAGTATGGCTATGCTTGCTTGCCTTCTTTTTGTTTTTGTTTGCTTGGAATATCATCTTTCATCCTTTCACTTTGAGCCTATGTGTGTCTTTAAAGCTGAATTGAGTCTTCTCTTAGGCAGCAGATAGTTAGGTCTTTTTTTTTTTCTTTAAACACAGCCAACCACTTTGTGATTTTTTTCATGCTATTTTATGAAAAGTGCCTCTGCTGCTACATTTTCAAGTAGCAAGAACCTAATAAGGTAAGGCTGTTTTTACTTTTGATTGGAGCAGTTCACCAGGTTGGTAGTTAGGAGCCTTCCTTTTGTTTTCCAGAAAGTGGTGCTATAGCCCAAAATTTTAAAATTTCTTTAACCAGCGCTAACTCACCACTAAGGTTGGGAGTGCAGCATTTAAGAAAAATTTAAAAGGCAAAGAGCTGCAGTGCAGTGGGGGTAGTAGTTAGTACTTGTGGCTTTGGTTGTTTGCCCACAGCCCAACAGAGGAATTCTCAAGTTGGGGGCAGGGGCTCCCAGAGGTCTGTCCATAGACCTCTTGCCTCCTGAAGCAGACAGAAGAGATGCTTTCCTTCAGTTGTTTTTGCCTACTACCCTTCCTTACTCTCCTCTCAGTCACCACAAACTCCATGAAGAAACAACTGGTCCCTCCAGCTGCAGCACTTGCAGCCAGGCAGACCCCACTCGTCGCGTTCACTACTCTGCCAGAAAGTTCAAGTTGGCTCAGTGCCACACCCAGCCTTCTCTGCCATCGCTCCCCCACCAGCCGACACCTGTTTCGCTGCAATCTCCTCCCCAGGCCAGTCCACCATCAGGCGCATGTCTAGATCTCACAGGTGTCCTGTATGCTGTGCAAAGGCACTTTACTTTTTTTGGATTTCTAAAAAGTTTTAATTCCAGTGTAGTTACCATAGTGTTCTATTAGTTTCAGGTGTACAATGTAGTCAATTCAACAGTTCTATGCATGACTCAGTGCTCACCACGCTGAGTGCACTCTTAATTCCTTCCACCTGTTTTACCTGTCCTCCCACCCCGCTCCCCTCTGGCAACAACCAGTTTGTTCTCTAGAGTTAAGAGTCTGTTTCTTGGTCTCTTTGCTTCTTAAATTCCATATGTGAAATCATATAGTATTTGTCTTTCTCTGATTTATTTCACTTACCATTAGACCCTCTAGCTCTATCCATGCTGTTGCAAAATGACAAGATTTCATTCTTTTTATGGCTGAATAATATTCCATTATATATATAATATATAAATAACATCTATTTATATATAATTAATATATAAATAATATATATAATGTATACATGTTTGTTTTTACATATAATGGTTGTATTTATATATATATTCTCAAGTTGGACAAAGGGGAAATATATATATATGTATGTATATATGTATTTATTTATATTATCTTCTTTAACCACTCATCTATTGATAGATACTTGGGCTGCTTCCATAACTTCGGTATTGTAAATGCCGCTGCAATAAACAAAGAGGTGCATATATCTTTTTGAATTAGTTTTTGTATTCTTTGGGTAAATTACTAGTCGTGGAATTACTGATCCCATGGTAATTCTAATTTTTTAAGGAACCTCTGTACTGTTTTCCACAGGGGAGTGTACCAATCTGCATTCCCACCAGCAGTTCAAGAGGGTTTCTCTTTCTCCATATCCTCGCCAACACTGGGTATTTCTTGTATTTTTGAATTTAGCTATTCTGACAGGTGTAAGGTAATATATCATTATGACTTTGATTTGCATTTCCCTGATGAAGAGTGATACCGAGCATCTTTTCATGTATCTGTTGGCCATCTGGCTGTCTTCTTTGGAGAAATGTCTGTTTGTGTCCTCTGCCCATTTTTTAATTGGATTATTTGGTGTTGTGGATGTTGAGTTTTAGAAGTTCTTTATGTATTTTGGATACTAACCCTTTATCAGGTATGTCATTTGCACATATCTCCTCTCATTCAGTGGACTTTTTAGTTTCATTATTTTCTTTGCTGTTGCAAGAGCTTTTAATTTTGATGTAGTCCTAAAAGTTTATATTTGCTTCTGCTTCCCCTGCCTCAGGAGGCATATCTAGAAAGATTTTATAGCCAACATCAGAGAAATTACCGCTGTGCACTCTTCTAGGATTTTTATGGTTTCAGGTCTCATATTTAGATCCTTAATTCATTTTGAGTTTATCTTTATGTATGGTGTAAGAAAGTGGTCCAGTTTTCCCAACACCATTTGTTGAAGAGACTCTTTTTTCCCCATTATATATCCTTGCCTCCTTTGCCAAAGATTAATTGACCACATAATCATGAACTTCTTTTTGGGTTCTCTATTCTGTTCCATTGATCTAAGTGTCTGTTTTTATGCCAGTATCATACTGTTTTGATTACTATAGCTGTGTAACACATCTTGAAATTAGAGATTCTGATACCTCCAGCTTTGTTCTTCTTTGTCAAAATTACTTTGCTATTTAGGGTCTTTTGTGATTCCATACACATCTTAGGATTATTTATTCTCATTCTGTAAAAAATGCTGTTGGTATTTTGATAGGATTTACATTAAATCTGTATGGACATTTTAACAATATTTGTTCTGCCCATCCATGGGCATAGAATTATCTTTGTGTCGGGGTGCCTGGGTGGCTCAGTGGGTTAAAGCCTCTGCCTTCAGCTCGGGTCATGATCTCAGGGTCCTGGGATCGAGCCCTGCGTGGGGCTCTCTGCTCAGCAGGGAGCCTGCTTCCCTCCCTCTCTCTGCCTGCCTCTCTGCTTACTTGTGATCTCTGTCAAATAAATAAATAAAAATCTTTAAAAAAAAAAAGAATTATCTTTGTGTCATCTTCAATTTCATTCATCAAATTTATGGTTGTCAGAGCACAGATCTTTTACCTCCTTGGTTAAGCTTATTCCTAAATATTTTGTTATTTTTCGTACAATTGTAAATGGGATTATTTTCTTAATTTCTCTTTCTGCTTCTTCACTAATAGTGTGCAGAAACAACAGATTTCTGTATATTGATTTTGTAGCCATGCTTTTACTGAATTTATCTGTCAATTCTAATAGGTTTTTGGTAGAGTCTTTTAACTTTTCTATATACAGTATCATGCCATCTCCAAATAGTGGAAGTTTTACTTCTTCCTTACCAATTTGGATGCCTTTTGTTTCTTTTTGTTGTCTGATTATTATGGCCAGGATTTCTAGTACTATGTTGAATAAAAGTGGTGAGGGTAGACATCCTTGTCTTGTCCATAATCTTAGAGGAAAAGCTCTCTGTTTTTCACCATTGAGCATGTCAGCTGTGGGTTTTTTACGTACGGCCTTTATTATGTTGAAACAATTTCTTTCCAAACCTATTTTGTTGAGAGATTTTATAATGAATGGATATTGTACTCTAATGCTTTCTCTGCATCTATTGAATTGGTCATATGGTTTTTATCCTCTCTCATTGATTTATCACATTGATAAGAATATTGAACCAGGGGTGCCTGGGTGGCTCAGTCCTTAAGCATCTGCCTTCGTTCGGCTCAGGTCATGATCCCAGGGTCCTAGGATTGAGCCCCACATCGAGCTCCATGCTCAGCAGGAAGCCTGGTTCTCTCTCTCCTACTCCCCCTGCTTGTGTTCCCTCTCTTGATGTGTCTGTCAAATAAATATTAAAAAAAAAATACTTAACCATTCTTGAATCTCAGGAATAAATCCCACTTGACTGTGATGAATGACTGTTTTATTGTATTTTTAGGTTCAGTTTGTTGGTATTTTGAGGATTTTTGCATTCACATTCATCAGAGGTACTGGCCTGTAGTTCTTTTTGGAGTGTATTTTGTTTTGGTATCAGAATAATGCTGGCCTCATAGAATGAATTTGGAAGCTTTTCTTCCATTTCTGTTTTTTTTGAAAAGTTTGAGAAGAATAGGTATTAACTTTTCTTTCAATGTTTGGTAGAATTCACCTAGGAAGCCATCTGTCCCTGGACTTTTGTTGGGAGTTTTTTGTTTTGGTTTATTAGATTCAGTTTCATCACTGTTCAAATTGTCTTTCTTCCCGATTCAGTTTTGGAAGGTTGTGTTTCTAGTAATTTATCCATTTTCTTCTAGGTTGTGCAGTTTGTTGGTATATACTTCTCATATTTTCTTGTCATTCTTTGTATTTCTTTCATGTTATTATTGCTCATTTCATTTCTGATTTTGTGTCTTTTTCCTTTTTTTAAAAATTAGTCTGGCTATCAGTTTGTCAATTTTGTGAAGAACCAGCTCCTGCTCTCATTGATGCTCTTTTTTTAGTTTCTATTTCACTTATTTCTGATTTAATCCTTATTTCCTTTCTTCTGCTGGTTTTGGGTTTTGTTTGCTGCTTTTTCTACCTTCTTTTGCTTGTTTGAGATTCTTCTTCCTTCTTGAGGTAAGTCTGTATTGCTGCAAACGTCCCTCTTTTGCTGCAACCCAAAGATTTTGGACAGCTTTTGTTTTTTTGTGGTTTTTTTTTTTTCATTTGTCTTCATGTATTTTTAAAAATCTCTTTACTTTCTTGGTTAGTTCATTCACTGTGCAGTAGCATGTTATTTAACCTCCATGTATTCATATTCTTTCTATACTTTTTCTTGTGGTTGATTTCTGGATCCACAGTGTTGTGGTCAGAAAACATGCATGCTGTGACTTTCATCTTTTTTAATTTGTTGAGACTTGATTTTTAGCCTCACATGTGCTCTCTGGAGAATGTTCCATATGCATTTGAACAGAATGTGTATTCTGCTGTTTTACGATGGAATGTTCTGCTGATATCTGTCAAACAGATTCATCTGTTTCAATGTATCATTCAAAGCCACTGTTTCCTTGTTGGTTTTCTATTTGGATATCTATCCATTGATGTAAGTGGGGTATAAAAATCCCCTCCTATTATTGTATTATTACTGATTAGTTCCTTTATGTTATTAGCTGCTTTATGTTTTTGGGTGCTCCCATGTTTGGTGCATAAATATTTACAAGTGGCATATCTTCTTGTTCAGTTGTTCCCTTTGTGATGATATAGTGCCCATCTTTGCCCCTTGTTACAGTCTTTGTTTTAAACTATTCTGTCCTGGGTGGCTGGGTGATGGATATTGGAAAGGGTATGTTTGTGGTGAGTGCTGGGTATTGTGTAAGACTGATGAATCACAGACCTGTATCCCTGAAACAAAAATAATACATGTTTATTTTTTAAAGTCTATTTTGTCCAGTAAAATTATTGCTACCCCAGCTTTCTTTTCACTTCCATTTGCATGATGAACACTTTTCCATCCCTTCACTTTCTATCTGCAGGTGTCTTTAGTTCTGAAAGGAGTCTCTTGTATGCAGTGTATGGATGGAATTTCCTTTTTTTACCCATTTTGTCACCCTGTCTTTGGACTGGAGTGTTCAGTCCATTTACATTCAAAGTAATTATCATAGGTATGTACTATTGCCATTTTGTTATTTGCTTTCTGGTGGTTTATATAGTTATTTCTTCTTATGCTTTCATAGTTTCCTGGCTTTCTTTACTGATAGATCTAGATTCCTTTTCCTGTATTTTTTGCATGCCCCTTACTGTTGTTGTTTTTTTTTTTAATTTTTTTTAGGATTTTATTTATTTATTTGACAGAGAGCACAAGTAGGCAAAGAGGCAGGCAGAGAGAGGGGGGGAAGCAGGCTCCCTGCTGAGCAGAGAGCCCGCAGACTAGATCCCAGGACCCTGGGATCATGACCTGAGCTGAGGGCAGAGGCTTTAACCCACTGAGCCACCCAGGTGCCCCCCCTTACTGTTTTTTTAACTTGTGGTTACCACTAGGTTGATAGATGATACCTTATGCATACAGCAGTCTGTATTAAGTTTATGGCCGCTTAAGTTTGAAGCCATTCTTTACTCCTCTTCCTCCCACTTCAAGTCCTTTTATTTTGCGAATCCCTTGACAAATTTTTATAGATATACTTAATTTTGCTGCTTTTGTGCTTCCTACTTTTCTTCTATTTATGGTCTTTCCTTCCTACTCAAAGAGTCCTCTTTAATATTTCCTGTAAGACTGGTTTATTGGTGATGAAATTCTTTAATTTTTGCTTGTCTGATAAACTCTTTGTCTCTCCTTCTATTCCGAATGATATAGTGCTTTGCTGGATGGAGTATTCTTGGTTGCAGGAATATTTCTTTCAGCATCTTGAATATATCACGTCATTCCCTTCTGGCCAGAGGCACTTTTTGTCCCTAGTTATGGATGTCTGATGAGTTGTAAATCAAGGAGAGAGAAAAAGAAAGGACTCACACTGCCTTATGATGCTTGTGTCCCTTGAGTTAATTTTTCTATATGGTGTCCCATTAGTTCAGTCCTATTTGTGGAAAAGATTATATTTTCCCATTTAATTATATTGGTACTTTTGTCAGAATCATTAACTAAATGTTCAGGTTTTGTTTTCGGGATACTCTATTGTTCTATCTTTATGTCAGTACCGTAACATCTTGATTCTTGTTGCTGAATAAAGTGTCTTGAAATCAGGTAGCAAGAGTAATTAGAATTTTTTCTATAACTTAAGGTTGTTTTGACTATTATAGTCCTATATAGTTGTATTTTTATATAATTTTAAAATATTGCATTTCTATATAATTTAAAAATGAACCTGCCAATTTCTTTAAGAAAAGCCTTATGGAATTTTGACTAGGATTGTTTTGAATCTGTACATCAGTCTGAGAAGTAATGACATTGCAGTATTTAATTTCTTAATCTGTGAGCATGATTGCCAATACATTAGACTTCATCAATATTTAAAACTTGTGCTCGCTTAATGACACTTAAGAAAATGAAAAGGCAAGTTAAAGACTGAAGAGAAAATATTTCCAAAATATATATTAACAAAGGACATGAATTATATATCAAGAAATCTTACAACTCAATAAGGAAAAACATTAAAAATTTGCAAGAGTGGACACTTTACCAAGAAAATATACAGATAGTAAATAAATACATGAAAAGACACTTAACATCTTTAGTCATAGGAAAATGCAAATTAACACCATAATGAGATACCACTACACACCCACTAGAATGACTAAAATTGAAAAGACTGATATCAAATACTGGCGAAGATGTGAAACAACTGGAACTCTTACACTGCTGACATGAATAACTTTGAATAACAGTTTGGCGATCTTTAAAAAGTCAAACATACACCTACCATACAACCCAGCTATTGCACTCGGATTTACCCAAGAAATATGAAAGCCTATGTGCACGCAAAGATTTCTACACAAATACTCAGAGGAACTTCATCTGAAAGAGTGTAAAACTGAGAGTAACCCAAATGTTCATTATCAGGTGAGCTAGTCATCAATATAAAGGGATGAACTATTGATACATGCAACAATGTGAAGGAATCTCAAAGTATGTATGGTAAGTAAAAACAGCCAGATAAAAATTAATCAGTATTTATGATTTCACTCCTATAAAATTCTACAGAATACAAACTAATCTATTAGACTTAAAGTAGATCAGTAGTGGCATGAGGATGGAATGGGAATGGATGATAAGGGGCAAAAGGAACCTTGGGAATGATGGATGTTCTTTATTTTGATTATTGTGGCAATTCATGGAGATACATACTTGTATATGTCAGTATTTACCAAGCGTTTATGTGTAATTTATTGTGTGTCACTATTTATCAATAAAGGATAAAGTCAATATTTACCAAGTATTTATGTATAATTTATTGTGAGTCACTATTTATCAATAAAGGATAAAATAACAAAGGTCCCATTTGTTCCATCATAACAGCAAACTAGACAAAATACATAAAGGAACTGTTTCAAACAATGGACAACAGTCACAGCAGGGCTGTTACCCCTGAGAGAAGAGAATGAGAGAAGTGAGCTCTATGATTGCTCCATCCTCCTGTCTGGATGCATTTTCCTAACAGTGGTACAAGGAGGGAAACTCAATCAGAGCCCCGAATGCTGAGTACAAAAAGACAGAGATGGGAGTTCATGGACACTGCAGGACAGAGCTCTAGGGAGAAGGGAGCTACACAGAAAAGGAGCTCCATATAATCTTTAATCTTTGCCTGGTATTAGGCCAAACACATATGAAATGAAACCCATGTGGTTGAGCAAAAAAATATGTATCCGTTTTAAACTGAACAATTCCCAGAGTTATCCAGGGCAAGAAGTTCAAGTTTCAACCAACTGAAGCCTTGAGCTGTGAGTGGTCAACTAGGGCATTCATTGTCAACCACAAGACTATATCACAGGACTATGAACTATCTCTTAAATGAAATTTATCCCAGCTTCACCATAAGAATCTATAAACAAGGCTCAAATCGGTCAAACTGATCAACAAATAACTTAAATGCCTTACACGCCTTGAAGGGAAACAACAAGATCTGGACATTCAACAACACAGAAAGCATAATGCCCAGCACCCAATCAAACGTCACTAGATATGCCAGAACCCAGGATGATCCCCAACCAGGAGAAAATTCAAATAAAAGAAATGGTAAGAGATGTTACATTAGCAGACAAGGAACTGTAATCATATATTGAAAGGCAAATGACATAATGAAGAGGGAAATCAAACTCATTTTTAAAAAACCCACATAGAACTTATAGAGATTAAAAGACAATGTATGAGGGGTGCCTGGGTGGCTCAGTGGGTTAAAGCCTCTGCCTTCGGCTCAGGCCCTGATCCCAGGGTCCTGGGATCGAGCCCCACATCAGGGGCACTGCTCAGCATGGAGCCTGTTTCTCCTCTCTCTCTGCCTGCCTCTCTGCCTACCTGTGATCTCTGTCAAATAAATAAAATCTTTAAAAAAAAGTATGAAATAAAATTTTCACATGATTAACAGTGGATTAGACATTGCAGTAGAAAAGACTAGTAAACATGAAAGCACAAAGATAAAATGAATGAAAAAAAAATAAAAAAGCTCAGTGACTTCTGATGGAAGTCAAAACTACATGAAAACAAAGTCTCAGAATAAGAGAGTGCAGAAACAAGATGGGGGGGAAAAAGGGCCAGAATTTCCAATTTGGTTAAAACAACAAACCACAAGTAGAAAATACATACACCAAAACACGTCATAATCAAATTACTGTAACCAGTGATAAACAGAAAATCTTTAAGCAACCATTAAAAGCAAGGGACAGGGGGCACCTGGGTGGCTCAGTGGGTTAAAGCCTCTGCCTTCGCCTCAGGTCATGATCCCAGGGTCCTGGGATCTAGTCCCAAATCGGGCTCTCTGCTCAGCGGGGAGCCTGCTTCCTCCTCTCTCTCTGCCTGTTGCTCTGCCTACTTGTGATCTCTGTCAAATAAATAAATAAAATCTTAAAAAAAAAAAAAAAGGTAAGGGACAGGCTAGGGGAGGAATATCCTATCCCTGTACCCCCACGACAACCCCCCAGCATAATCTCCCAAGATTACCCAATTTCTTGAATGATGCAAGACTCCTAGACTGTGTGCTCGGGCTTTAGGAAGTTCCACTGCATAACAGAGGCCAGGGTACTGATACTTCAGACAAGAGGCTCACTGCACTGTCCCAAGAAGTGGCTCCTAGAGCTCTAAGTCCCAACCCAAATCCCTCGGAGGTGGACTGGGAAGCATTGGAAGAAAAGATAGCAAGGAGCCCGCCATGTCTCTCTCCTCCATTTTCCAAATAGAGAAATGGAAAACCATGGCTTTCCCCATATGGGAAATGGCAAATCTGTAGCAAAGAAGTTTCCGTCCATCCATCAACCTCTGGGCTGTGGGGCTAACACTCTATGCTGCACTGCAATGAAAAATCTAATTTTCAGTTACAGGAGAAAATACCCATAGTACCCCTGTGGCACAACCAAGGCATCAACGCAAATCTAACTTAAGCCCCAAGTACTTAAACCACACAACCATCACTAAGAGGGAAGTCCCTAAACACAACAATGCTGATTTGAGCCTCTCAAGAGGAGAATGATGAATAAGAACCTCTCCCCCCTCCCCAGCCATATCCAGTGAGGAAGGGAGGGATGAAGAGAGGAAGGGAGGAGGAGTGAGTGGGAGGAAAAAAGGAAAGAATGGTTAAAGGAAAGAAAGAAAGAAAACCTGGATACTAGAAAAACCAATAAAATGAAAGAATGTGGACACACACACACTATTAAATTGAAACAGTTTCAGGGGAGCCTGCCTGGCTCAGTTGGTTAAGCTTTTGCCTTTGGCTCAGGTTACGATCCCGATCAAGCCCCGCATCGGGCTCCCAGCACCTCCTTCTCCCTCTGCCCCTGTGCTCTCTGGCTCCTTCTCTCTCCCAGTCAAATAAATAAAACCTTAAAAAAAAAAAAAAAGAAAGAAAGAAAGAAAGAAAAGAAAGTTTCATAATTTGAGCCAATTGGAAACCCAAAATTTACCGAAAGAATTTACATAACAAAAATAGCAGCAATTAGAGGTCTTATGTCTGTACAACATAGAGGTTCTAAGTTAACTTAATATGTACTAAAACATGCTAATTCGGGGCATCTGGGTGGCTCAGTCCGTTGAGTGTCCCTCTCTCTCTCTCTCTTTTTTAAGATTTTATTTATTTGACAGGGAGAGAGACAGCCAGAGAGGGAACACAAGCAGGGGAAGTGGGAGAGGGAGAAAGCAGGCTTCCCACTGAGCAGGGAGCCCAATGTGGGGCTCGATCCCAGGACCCAGGTATCATGACCTGAGCTGAAGGCAGACACTTAATGACTGAGTTGCCCAGACACACCAAGTGTCCCACTCTATTTCGGCTCAGGTCAAGATCTCAGGGTCATGGGATAGAGCCCCCACATCAGACTCCGTGCTCGTGCAGAGTCTGCTTGTCCCTCTCCCTCTGCTTCCCCCTCTTACTCTTTCAAATAAATTTTAAAAAATCTTTTAAAAAATAATAAAACACACCAACTGGTTAAAACTTCATGGACTCAATATCGGGACTCAAATTTCAGTTACACCTGAAGACAACTTTGAATATGGTACCCTAATAATCTGAAGAGTAACTAAATATAGGGAAAACATAGGTATGCCTCATTTTAACTACAACCTTGCCTTTCCCATAGCCAGAGTACCCACTGCCCTAAAATATTCCACAGTGTCTTTGACACTTACAAACTGGTTTGACAAAACAGGACCCCACAGATCCCTGGTTAAAGTCGCTAATATGGGGACACCTGGGTGGCTCAGTCGGTCAAGCATCTGCCTTCAGCTCTGGTCATGATCCCAGAGATTGAGCCCTGTGTCGGACTCCCTGCCTAGTGGAGTCTCCTTCTCCCTCTTGCTCTGCCCCTTCCCCTCCCCCCACCACTTGTGCTCACTCACACTCCCCCTTTCTCAAATAAATAATAAAAATCTTTAAAATACAAAATAAAATAGTTAATATGGCCCAAAGAGGGGTAAAATAGGTCCTTCAAGTATGGAAACTTCTATATAACCCAACTGATGAATGGGTGATTATTCCTACTGCTTCTCTACTTCACAGCCCACTTCTGCCTGTTCTTAAATCTAAGAGAATGGATGATGCCTCCTGCTGGGTCACTGCAATCTTAAATGCTGTGGGCCCACCCATGAAGGCCCCCATACTCAATACCCAGTATTATTGAAATTACTAATGTCATCCAATCAGAAACCAGCCAATATGTTCAACTTAGTGCACAGCCCCTCAGCCAGTTTGCCTTCAGCTTCGAAGGAACCCAATACACCATGACTAGACCTCCCATGGGATACCTCAGCAGCTTTGTCATCACACACAGTCTTCGCACAAAAGCTCCTAACTGCATTTACCTTTCTCCAGGGGCACAAGCATTATCTTAATTTGACAACATCCATCTCCAAGGAGATTCATTTGACACACTTATTAAAGACATACAAGTCAACATTGTTTAGTCCTTTTTGGGTTCCAGAGGCAACGTAATTCTCATTTCAAGGTTTGCTTAATCTCACTGATGCTACTGCTTACAAATCAGTCCATCTTAAATGGGGCTCCCTCCAACAAAAGGCCCTAGAATCTATCCAAATGAAAATCAACAGGCACTTCCTTTAGTACCTTTGGAGATTCCACTGGAGGGGCTTTGACAACCTCCCCTCTTACCTCCCGGTCTCTGGACCACCTATGATGGCCTTAAGTTGCCCACAGGCTTCTGATGCCAGAAAGTACCCCTCTCAGTCTCAGGCTATATGCCACCAGAGCAGAAATTGCTGGCCACATCCTGAGATATCCTGGAAAGACTGGCTCCCACAGACCCCGAGCCTATGACTGTCTGTACCCAGCTGCCCACCATGCCTTGGGTCATGGTAGCAGGCACCCCACAAGCTCAGCACTGCTACTGAGGCCTCCTCAAAGGATAGAGCCAAACGTGGGCCCTGTGGCTTATTCCGATTACAAGAGAAATGGCCTCCTTTGTTCTCAGCTCCTTGCCAGATGTCACCCCTCCTCTGGACCCTGGACTACCTGGGGGGCTGCTTGGGATTAACTGAGTGAACAGCAGTGGAAGCCACAGCGTACACACAGCATGACCACCACCATACGGGGGGAGCCCAGGGCGATGTTGCTGCTTTCATCCCTTAACCAGGATGCCCCTGATAAAGGACAGGACACAAGAGTCAGCAAAAATGGCCAAATTTCAGGCAATCATGTTAGCACCCACTGCACATTTTTACAAACTTTGGGGTCACTGCGTAAAAGTTGGTTCCTTCCTCTCAAGGTAGACTCTGGCCTCACAGATATCCAAGATATAAATTAGAGTCACACATGCCTCTCTATACACTTAAGGCCAAAATACAAGGCCTCACCAGACACTCATTCCTCTCAGAGTCCCAGACATTACTGAGTTACCAAGACACACATTTCACTTCTAAAACCACAGTGCCCCCTGAGAAAAGGCATTCAACTCAACTTTGATCTTCCCAACAGGTTCCAGACGGCCAGTTAAATGAGAAATAGAATGGTCTCTTCAAGTAACTTTTTAAACTGTAGTCTGCAAATGGACCCCCCTATATGGGTCTGTATCTTACCCCAGGCCTTTTCTTTCTTCCTTTAAGGCTCCTTGGATAATTCACAACATACACTAACTAAACAACTTTCCAGTGCCCTTTTCTATCTTTAAAAAGGGCATGTCTAGCCTCTAATTATTTGTCCAGGGTCATTGCCACAGACAGTGTGGACTATCAGGAAGGAAGACAGAGGGGCGCCTGAGTGGCTCAGTGGGTTAAGCCCTGCCTTCGGCTCAGGTCATGGTCCCAGGCTCCTGGGATCGAGCCCCGAATCGAGCTCTCTGCTCAGCGGGGAGCCTGCTTCCCCCTCTCTCTCTGCCTGCTGCTCTGCCTACTTGTGATCTCTGTCAAATAAATAAATAAAATCTTAAAAAAAAAAGAAGACAGAAAATCCCACTTTGCAAGTGAGAATCACATTGAGAGATAATCATAAAAGCAACACCATGTCCCACAGCGATGAACGGAGCAGCCCCTTCTTGGTAATACCCCAGCATCGGACAGCGAAGCCTGCCAGGAGCGGCGGCGCACCATCCTGCCGGCTCTCGGCCTTGTACTTCCGGTGAGGGTGCTTTCACCGGTTTTGCAACCCGGAGGCCCAAAGCCTCCAAGTCAGTCACTGTTCCAGCCAAACTGAGCAAGTGCTGAGGCCCATGTGACTGGAGTGCAGCTCACGCCAGCTCTGTAGCCCAAAGGCCCTGCAGGCTTGCCTGCCCACCGTCAAACCAACGCACAGAACAAAATGCCCATGACAGCCGGCTCAGCTGGAGGGCCCGCACACGGCTGAACACTGCAGCTTCAACCACCTCAGCCGCAGAGATGCCGAGGGGCAGACAACGTGACACCATAGCACCGAGGTGCAAGGAAGTCAGGCCATGAGGTGTCACATCTATTCTCAGCAAAACCTTGCTCATGGCCCATGAGGGCAAAGCCTTGGGTTCTTGGGGAGATTCTGGATCTGGCCACGCTCCCTGAGGCATTTGATGGTGCTGGCAGGGTTCAGGTACTCTGGCCCCATCATGGCAGTACCGGGGGTGCCGCCATTGCTTTTCCTGGCTGGACACCCACAAAGCCCCTGCACTTAACAGATACTTGCAAGTCAAGCTCTTGGGCCCAACACTGCCTTCAAATTTGACAAGCAGCCCTGTCTTATTATATTATAGGTTGTAGCAGGATGTTTATACCCTCTGGTGCAAAAATTAAATTAAATTAAAAACAGAAAAAAAAACCAAAATTCATGATAGTGTAATTAGCTTTGTGGATGTAAAATTAAGGCACTTATATTAAAACTGTTAGTGACTTTAAAGATTTACTTAGAGAATGAGTGAGCACAGGGTGATGAGGGGCAGAGGGAGAGAGCATCTCCAGCAGACTCCTCACTGAATGCAGAGCAGAAGCAAGTCTGAGGCAAGCCTGATGCGGGACTCAATCCCAGGACCCTAGGATCATGACCCGAGCGGAAGGCAGCGGCTTAACCCACTGAGCCACCCAGGCATCCCCGAGAGGTCAATTTTAATATATATTTTAAAACTTTATCTTTAAAAATTTTTTCTTCAGGAGCGCTCACCTAGGTGGCTCAGTTGGTTAAGCGTCTGCCTTCGGCACAGGTCATGATCCCAGGTCCTGGGACTGAGTCCCACATCCAGCTCCCTGTTCAGCAGGGAGCCTGCTTCTCCCTCTCCTCCCAGCCTGTATTCTATCACTGACTCTCTCTCAAATAAATAAAATCTTTAAAAAAAAAACTTTTTTTTCCTGCAGCTTTTTGAGGTATAATTAACACATAGGTATAAATAACATACTGTATACACTTATCATGGACAGCTTGTTCTGACGGGTATACATTGTGAAATGATCACCACAATCAAGTTAATTAACATAACCATCAACTCAACAATTACCATTTCTCTTTCTCCTTTCCTTCCATTCCTCCCTCCTTTCTTCCTTTTGTAGGGAGAACACTTAAGATCTATTAGCAAATGCCAAGTATACAATACAGTATTAACTATAGTCACTATATTGTACCCTTTGACTTTATCTTGTACTCTTTGACTAATACGTCCCTATCTCCCCCTTCCTCCCATTCTAGCAACCACCACTATACTCTCTTCTTCTATTAAATTGACTATTTTATTAGATTCTACATATAAGTGAGATCATGTAGTATTTGTCTGTGTCTGGCTTGCTTAGCATGAAGTCCCTTAGATTCACCTATGTGATCCCAAATGGCAGGGTTACCTTTTTTTATAAGGCTGAAAAATATCCCATTGTGTAGTATACATACACACACACATTTTCTTTATCCAATAATAGACATTTATGTTGTTTCCATGTCTTGACTACTGTAAATAATGTCATAATGAACACAGACATGCAAATAGCTAAGATCTATACTTCATTTCCCTAGGAAATAGCTCTAGAAGTTAAAAATGCTCTTGACCCAATTTAAAGGGCCTAAGTAGCAAGTCAGTTTCTCTTCTTGAGTGGCTGAGTCCACACCCTAGTCAATTCCCTTACTGAGGTCTTCTACTCTGGGCCACTATGCACCCAACTCTAATTACCCTGGGGCCAGGTACCAGACCACTAAGGACAATCCCTTTGCTGCCAAGCGAAATTATTTAAAATAGCTGATCCTGGGCGCCTGGGTGGCTCAGTGGGTTAAAGCCTCTGCCTTCGGCTCAGGTCATGATCTCGGGGTCCTGGGATCGAGCCCCACATCCGGCTCTCTGCTCAGCCAGGGAGCCTCTTCCTCCATTCTCTCTCTCTCTCTCTGCCTGCCTCTCTGCCTACTTGTGATTTCTATCTGTTAAATAAATAAATAAAATCTTAAAAAAAAATAAAAAATAAAATAGCTGATCCTCAGGGGAGCCCATGAAACCTAGCTAACCTCATCCCACTTGCCATACCTAAGCTGCCCTTACTTCTCTAATTTGCTGTTACCATGTCCCTAGGTGCAACCTTTTGTGCTGCACCACATGGGAGCTTTTACTTACTCAAAACTTAAGTAACAGAGTTCGGCCTTTAATTTATCCAAGTGTTTTTATATTGTGCCCACCATCTTTAAAGAAGAATCTTTAAATCTATAAAACAATTAACTAGAAAAGAAGGGCCCATAAAAATGATCTAACTTTCTACCTTAAGGAGAGAAAAAGCAAATTAAACCCAAACAAGCAGAAGATAACAAAGAGTACGATCAGAAAAAATGAGTAGAAAATAGACAAAAGATTTTTTAAAAAATCAATGTAACCAAAAGCTGGTCCTTTGGGGGTAAAAAAACCTCTGAAATTACTTCAGCCAGACTGACTGAGACAAAAAGAAAGAAGAAAAAAATTTCCAGTATCAGAAATGGAAGAGGTGGCATCACTACAAATCTTACAGATTGGAAAAGGTAACATAATGAGTAATTTTATGCCAATAAATGTAATCACTTAGGTAAAATGGAAAAATTCCTTGAAAGACAAAAAGTATAAAAATTGGTTCAAAAAGAAACAGGAAATCTCAATAGTCTGATGTCTATGTAAGAAATTGAATTTATAAATTTAACATCTCCCCAAAAGAAAATTCCATACCCAGATACTCTATCAAGCATTTAAGGGAAAAATACCAATCTTTTTATAAAACTTTCTCAAAAAAAGACAAAGGAAGAAACATTTCTCTATCACATTATGCAGCCAGCATTACCCTCATGAACATTACAAGAGAACTACAGTATTCTTCATGGAAATAATGCAAAAATCTTACCACCACCAAAACAAAAACAACAGAACAAAGAAAAAATTCAAAACTAACTATAAGGCAACAAAAATAAAGGTAGTGTGATACCAGCAAAGGAGAAATAGATCAATGAAAGAGAACTAAGAGTCAAGAAATAGAATCATTTGTCCACGGTCAACCGGTTTTTTGACAACGGTGTCACTATTCGGTTAATAGTCTTTTCAACAAATGGTGCTGGGGAAACCGTTGATACACATGCCAAAAAAAAAAGAAATTTGACCCTTACCTTGTTAAATATACAAAAATTAACCCAAAATAGATAATAGACCTAAATGTAAGAGCTAAAACTGTATAACTCTTAGGAGAAAACACAGTGGTAAATTTTCATGACTTCTGCTCTGGCAATAGATTCTTAGAAATGACACCAAGAACACAAACAGTAAGAAAAGAAAATATAGACTGTACCAAGTCGAAATTAAAAACTTTTGTGCTTCAGAGGCGCCTAGATGGCTCAGTGGGTTAAGCCTCTGCCTTCGGCTCAGGTCATGATCTCAGGATCCTGGGATCGAGAAATCTTAAACAACAACAACAAAAAAATCTTTTGTGCTTCAGAGGGTATCATAAGTTCAATGACAAACCACAGAATGGGAGAAAATATTTGGAAGTCACATCTGACAGGGACTTCTATCTAGAATTCTTACAACTCATTAACAAAAAGGCAAATAGCACAATTTAAAAAATAGGTAAAAGGTCTAAATAGACATTTCTCCAAAGAAGGTGTACAAATGCCCTATAAGCCAAGGAAAAGATGGTCAGGGTCATTAGCCATCAGGGAAATGAAAATCAAAACCACAATGAGATACCATTTCACAGCCACTAGGCTGGTAAAAAAAGCAAGCTCTGGTAAGAAAGTGAAAATATCAGAACTCACACATGCTATTGATGGAAATATAAAATGAAAGGGCAAATGTGGAAAATAGTCTGGCAGTTCTTCAAGCAATTAAACATAGAGTTAGCATATGATCCAGCAATTCCATTCCTAGGTATATACCCAAGAGAAATGAAAACATATGCCCACGTAAAAATATGTACAGGAATGTTCATAACTGTATTATTTATAAAACCAAAAGGCAAACACAAGCCAAATGTCCATCAACTGCTGA
This sequence comes from Taxidea taxus jeffersonii, assembly GCA_003697995.1. Lineage (NCBI taxonomy): Eukaryota > Metazoa > Chordata > Mammalia > Carnivora > Mustelidae > Taxidea > Taxidea taxus. Next base: position 18,108 of record RCUC01161909.1, on the reverse strand, counting down.
ATGGATAATGTGTGATGTATCCACACCATAGAAACTCATTAAACCATAAAAAGAAATGAAATCCTGATAACATGCTACCACATGGATGAACCTTGATAACATTATGCTAATTGGAAAAAAGCCAGTCACAAAAGATAACATACGATTTCACTTACATAAAATGCCCTACACTACCAAATCTATAGAGATAGAAAATAAATCAGTGGATGCTTAGGACTGGGGAGGACCAGGAGTGAGGAGGTGACAGAGAGTATGGTATTTCTGAGGTGATGAAAATGTTCTAAAATTCACTGTGGTGATCTGTGAAAGTGCTAAAATCAATGAGTTGCACACTTTAAGCAGGTGACTTGGATGGTATATGAATTACAGCTCAGTAAGAAGTTTTGAAAAAATCCTTAAAATTTTAGTAAACCAGACCCAGCTATAATCAACATCTGGAGATTAGAAATCAATCAACCAATCATAACTAAATATGAATTTTCTCTACTAAGCAAGGTTGATATTTTTTTTTTTTAAGATTTTTTTTTGTCAGAGAGAGAGCAGGAGCGAGCACAGGCAGACAGAGTGGCAGGCAGAGGCAGAGGGAGAAGCAGGCTCCCTGCTGAGCAAGGAGCCCGATGTGGGACTCGATCCCAGGACGCTGGGATCATGACCTGAGCCGAAGGCAGCTGCTTAACCAACTGAGCCACCCAGGCGTCCCAAGGTTGATATATTTTAATATCAATGTAATTCACCATATTAACAAGATGAAGGGGGAAACCCATATGATCATCGCAATAGACACAGAAAAAGCCTTTGACAGAATTCAATATCCATTTATAATAAGAACTCCCAGTATATTGGGAATAGATGGTAACTTCTTCAACCTCATAAAGAGTGTAAATAAAAAGTTCATAGGTAACATCACACTTAATGGCAAGAAACTAAACACCATCTTCCTAAAATTGGGAGCTATACAAGAATATCTGCCCTTAACACATTATCTCCTATTCAACATTCTATTGGAGATACCAGCCAGTGCAGTAAGACAAGGGGAGAAAAAGGCACTGAAATTGCTAAGGAGAATCTAATGCTACCTTTATGATCCTTTACCTTTTTTCAGTAAGACATGATGGTGTATGTGGGAAACCCTGAGGCTTCTACAACAAAGCTAGTAGAATTATTAAGTAAATTTAACAAGGTCAAAGGATACAAGGGTCAGGGTGCCTAACTCAGTCGGTAGAGCATGAGACTCTTGATCTCAGGGTTGTTAGTTCAAGCCCCACGTTGGGTATAGATTACTTAAAACCTTTTTAAAAAAGATACAAAGATCAATACACAAAAATCAATTATGTTTCTATGTACTGGCAATGGACAATATTAAATACTTTAAATACAATTTACAGGGGCCTGGGTGGCTCAGTGGGTTAAGCCTCTGCCTTCGGCTCAGGTCATGATCTCAGGGTCCTGGGATTGAGCCCTGCATCGGGCTCTCTGCTCAGCAGGGGGCCTGCTTCCCTTCCTCTCTCTGCCTGCCTCCCTGCCTGCTTGTGATCTCTGTCAAATAAATAAAATCTTTAAATAAATAAATACAATTTACAATAACATCAAAAATATTAACAAAGAATGTATTATGACCTACACAATCAAAATTATAACACATGGCTAAAAGATATTAAGGAAGGCCTATTAAATGAAGAGATACAGTAATTATGGATTAGAAGATTCAATATTGTTAACATGTCAGTTCTCTCCAAATTTAATCTATGTATTCAACACATTTTCATTCAAAATCCCAGCACGCTTTTTTCGTAGAAATTATCATGCTGATTTTAAAAGGAGTGGGACTGGGACACCTTGGTGCCTCAGTGGGTTAAGCATCTGCCTTTGGCTCAGGTCATGATCTCAGGGTCCTGGGATCAAGCCCCGTGTCAGGCTCTCTGCTCAGTGGGGAGCCTGCTTCCCCCTCTCTCTGCCTGCCTCTCTGCCTACTTGTGATCTGTCTCTATCAAATAAATAAATAAAATCTTTAAAAAGATTAAAATAAAGGAGTGGGATTAGCCAAAATAATTTTGAATAACATAAATAACATGGAAAGAATTACATTACCTGATTTTAAGATTCAATATAAAGATACAGTAATCAAGACAGTGTGGTGTTTGTGACAAAAGTACAGACATAGAGATCAATAGAACAGAACAAAATCCCAAAGCGGATTCACACATATAGATATTTTTTTAAAGATTTTATTTATTTATTTGACAGAGGTCACAAGTAGGCAGAGAGGCAGGCAGAGAGAGAGAGAGAGGAGAAAGCAGGCTCCCCGCAGAGCAGAGAGCCCGATGCGGGGCTCAATCCCAGGACCCTGGGATCATGACCTGAGCCGAAGGCAGAGGCCTTAACCCACTGAGCCACCCAGGCGCCCCAAAAGATTTTTTTTTTTAAACAAAGATGTTAAGGGGGCACTTCAGTGGCTCAGCTGGTTAGGTACCTAACTCTAGACTTTAGCTCAGGTCTTGATCTTAAGGTTGTGAGTTCAAGCCCCATTTCACGCTCCAGGCTGAGGAGCCTACTTAAAAAAAAATAAAGAAAAAGAAAACAAAGGTGATTAAAGTCTAATCTTTTTCTAGGAAAAAGATAGCCTTTTCAACAAATTATACTGGAAAAACTAAATACCCAGATAGAAAAAAATATACCTTAACCCTTAAGTTTATGCCATATGTAAGTGAACCTGAAATGGATTTTATCTAAATGTAAAAACTAAAACAAAAACTGGGCCTATAAAAGGCCCAGAAGAAACACAGGAGAAAAACCTGTGATCTTGGGGGTAGGCAAAGATTTCTACCTAGACCAAAAATATCCCTCACCTTTGAAAGGAAAAAAATTGATAAACTGAACTTTATCAAAACTAAAAACTGCTTTTCAAAAGATATCATTAAGAAAATGAAAAAGCCGAGTGCCTGGGTGGCTCAGTTGGCTAAGTGCTTTCAGGTTAGGTCCTGATCCTGGAGTCCTGGATCAAGCCCTTTTTCTGCTTTGCTGTTCAGTGGGGAGTTTCTCCTTCTCCCTCACCCTCTGCCACTTGCCCTGCTTGTGCTCTCTGACCTATCTCTCTTAAATAAATAAAATCTTAAAAAGCAAACAAACAAGTATTTTTCAAAAGATACCGTTAAGAAAATGAAAAGGCAGGAATGCCTGGGTGGCTCAGTCGGTTAAGTGTCCAAATCTTGATTTAGGCTCAGGTTATGATCTGAGGGTCATAGGATAGAGCCCCACATCAGGCTCTGTGCTCAGAAGGGTGTCTGCTTGAGATTCTTTCCTCTTCCTCAGCCCCTCCCCCCACTGGCATGCTAATAAATAAATCTTAAAAAAAAAAGAAAAGAAAATGAAAAGGCAAACCACAGACTGGAACAAAATATTCCCAATATATATCTGATATAGGACTGGTAATCATAATATATGAAGAGATCTTGCAACTCCATAAGACAAAAAGCACAGTTAAAAAAATGGGTAAGTATTTGAAGACACAATTCACAAAGACAGATCAGTGGTCAATAGGCACATGAAAACACACTCGACATCAAAAGCCAGCAGGGAAATGTAAATACCATGAGATAGTTCTGTACACCCATTAAATGGCTGAAATTAAAAAGACTGACAATACCAAGTGTTGATGAGTCCAAAGAGCAATTTTTACCCTTTAAGTTGCTGATGCAAAATGGCACAACCACTTCAGAAAACTCTGTAGTGGTTTCCTATAACGTTACACATGCCTCTACTGTATATACACATATGCCCTACACTGGATGAAATGATTTGATGTTCTTATTTATGTAAGTATCTGCCTATGTTTGAATCCTGGTTCTACCATTTGCTATCTTTATTACCTTGGGGAAACTTCTTTAGTTTCCACTCATATACAACAGAATAGTACTTAGAATAGTACCTACACCTAAAATATAACATTGTTGTGGAAATTAATTGATGCATGTAAATTACCTAGTAACAATGCCCAGGACATGTAAGTACCCAATAAACAGTAACTTCTGTGATGACTCTATGAATCACACTCATTCATATTAAACATGCCTCACACAGTAATCAGTTAAGTAACAACTTGGAGGAATTACACTATGTTTTTAAAAATTACTTCGACTAATCTCACTCCTTTGCACTTCCATGTAAGGTTTACAATCAGCCTGATAATTTCTACAAAAAAAGCATGCTGGGATTTTGAATGAAAATATGTTGAATATACAGATCAAATATGGGGAGAACACACATACTAATTACCTTCTTGTGTGAGAAAAAATTTTTCCCTTTGATTTTCTGTGATTGAATGACCAGAGCTGCCTATATATATATTTTTTTAAGATTTACTTTTTTAGAGAGAGAGCGTGTACACAAGCAGCAGGAGGGGCAAAGGGAGGGGGAGAGAAACAGACTCCCCACTGAGCCTGGAGCCCAATGTGAGGCTCAAACTCAAAAGCCTGAGATCATGACCTGAGCCAAAATCAAGAGTCATATGCTTAACCTACCAAGCCACCCAGGTGCCCCCAGAGCTGCCTGTATTTTGAATTTTTATTATAATGGAAGTTGGACAGTAGGAATCATAAAGATATTAAATTTAGGGATAAAGAAATGGGGGTCCATAAAGATTTAATTATATTCTTCAGCTAGTAGGATCAGAACCAGACTCCAAGACTTCTCTTGATCTAGTCTGTCAATCTTGGTACCGTGCTAAAACCCTTTTAAACCCTTCTCAGTGGTTACTCTCTAGCTAATGGAATGAAAGCAAATGACAATAATATACAATATTAATAGTATTAAGATTTCACAGCATAACCAGGACAGTTCTGAAAGCTCTGGATACAAGATGGTGCACAAGTCCTCTTTTGCCCATTCCTGAGTGGTTCAAGTGTCTTAAGTTATTAATCATCAGTTAATCAGAAAATTACATTAATCAGACCATCTCATCCCCACTGGCAAAAGATGGGGTTTCTAAAACCAAAATAACATGTGTTTGAGCAGTGATGAGAAAAACTCTCCCACCCATAAAATTACTGGCTGTTCTTCAAAGAGCATCTGGTTTTACTTACTCTGGACGCTATCAGTGATTCTCAATGCCACCTGCACATCGGAATCATCCGGGGGAATTTTTGTGCCTGGGCCCCACCCCCAGGCATTCGGTTCCGAGAACCACTGCCATAGCTCACCCCAGGAGACCTCCAATTTTGTCCTGCTGTACCAATGCATTTCTCTATTTAACCAGCAACCTTCACAAACTGAAATCACAGTTGTGGGGTTAAGAAGGGCCAAAAAGATTATGAAACCCAGACCAATAAAGAAGTGCCAGTTCCCCAAAAGGCCAAAGACCAGAGCATGGTGGCTGTGCATGCCACTCAGAGGTCTGAGTCATCTCATGAACCGGACTATGGCCACCCGCGGACATTTACAGGAACTTCTACAAAGACTACTTCTCAAATCAAAAGTGGCCTCAGGGTGATCCCTTATTCCCAATCTTTCACTTTATACAAGCATCCAGACTGCTCAATTAGCCAAGAATCTAGACCATTTGGGTTATTCATCACTGATTTATAGGAAGGAATATGGGAGGCTTTAAGAGGTAGTACTCAGAATTTACCTTGAAGGGCTTTCCTAGAAAAGATGCCTTTAAAAAAAAGACCTGTAAGATTAGTGGTTAACTCACCAACACTTCACCAGAGCATGCTACCCAGCTACTGAAGTGAAAATCAAAGTGAGATTTCTTTCCAAAAACAGAGACCAAAAGACTGCCTCTAAACCTAGTCACTTACTTTGGGTTTAACTGCAGAAAGGGCTGGAGGACTAACATCTAAAGAGCTGGAAACAAAGACACATACACTTCCAAGTGTGGATTTTTATTTTCACAAAAAGACAACAATGCCTTCCCACATACAAGTATTTACAAAACCCAACTGATTCACCAAGCTAGAACCTGGGTTTTTTTCCAGTTCTCAACATAGTTGGGAACATGGAAACATTAGTACCCACACAATTCCCAGAGATGGAATTTATCCACCCAACAGTGCAGATTACCTAAAAAAGTGCACTTACCTGCACAACTCAGTCTAAAAACCTCAAGTGATACAAACCTCATGGCCAAGGTTTCATGAATCTATTTGGTTTCATACCATGCAAACCCGAACAAGTGTGCTGCTACACTAACCTGAAAATCAGCTCTCATTTTACAGTTAAAAAGTTTCTCAACGCTTTAGCAACTATACAGAATATGAAGGTTTATTTCAAAAAAGAGTACATTTTTTTTAAACCAGGATACACAGATGCACTTAATGTAACAGTACCTTCTGCAAAAATAGGTTACATAATACTCAGAAATGCAAGGAACAATCTTATTCTCTAAAAATTAGACAGCAGACTTTTTTTTAAGCTTAGACAGCCTTCAAAATGGAGGCTGAAAACACCTGGTGACAAGAAGGAACTCTAGAGCCTGACACCACAGAGCTAATGCTGCAAATGAAACTACGACCACACACCTGCAAACTACTTTTTATATTCACACAGCGTTAAACAAAATGGTTTGGATTCCATCTTTTCAAATGTGTCTTGGTGCTGGAAGAAAAAAAGTTGAATGATACACAAAACTAGTAAAAGTTACAACGGAACTATTTAAACATCTTCTCCAAAATTGAGAAAAGCAATCATGTTAAATTTTAAAAAATGAGAAAAAAAGAAAAGTCTGACAGAACTCTCAAGCAAGTCAGAGGTCCTCTTCATAAGTAGTCAAGTAAAGTTTACAGGAGATTTCAATAAATTATCTTGAAACCATGGCAGAGAGCTAATTCTCAGAATCGTCGTGGAGGTCCACCCTTAAAAGGCTTAAATCCGGAGCCACTTCCTCTTGGCATGGAATTACCACTGATTTGTACAATTCTATTAATTGGGGATGCATTACTGAAAAAGGTTTAAAAGAAAAAATTGTCAAGAACAAAGGAATAAGTTATAGCTACTACTTATTAAGTGCTTATCATTTACCAGGCATGGTTCTTCATACTTTACCCCTATTAAATAAGTTACACTTTTCAACAAATGGTATGGACCATTACTAACCCCACTTTCCTGATAAAGAAACTGAGATCTGGCAGTTAAGTAACTTGCCCAAGATCACGGCTAATAAATGGTGGAACAAGGATTTGAACTTGGGCACTCTCACTTCAAAGTCTCTGCCTCACAGTGAGCCAATTAATGAGATGCAACATGAATGGATTGGAGCAGTGGCACTGAGCGTGATCCCCAGATCAGCAGCATCGGCATCAACTAGGAATTTGAACCTCTGAACTAGAGGACATCATCACAGAATTGGTTTTGCAGGTCTTTTGGAAGAGGATGGATTTTTTTCTTTATATTTTTAATGGCAACACAGTAGGTACTAATGAGCAACACAGGAAAAAAGACCCACCAAAACACCCTACAACCAATCTGGGAGATAAAAACCCATGATGGAACAGCTTAAGGTGAGTAAGATCAGATGACATAAAGGTCTGAATGCCTGGCTGAGGAAGGTAGGTTAGATCTGTGACCGGAAAGGCAGCTCACTGGCTTTGGAGCAAATAATGGTACAACAACACAGTTCTAATAAATAGTTAAATTTTTAAACAGTATGAGTAACAGAGAAGATAAAAGACTAATTTGGTAAGCTGAAATGAGGAAGATGGCATAGCTATTGCAACTATTTTTTTTAAATGGAGCCACATTTAGAAATTTATGCTAGGAGTGGAAGAAGATAAAAGATGACGCCCAGTCTGGGTGAACAAGATGCACAGTGGCACTGGCAAATTAAAAGAAGCTGGAGGAAACACGTGGAACATGAAGGACTGAATCAGGACAGGAATGACTTTGCCTGTAACCCTGAATTTATATGCAGATGGCAAAGCATTTACATAAAGATCATAACATAGAGCTAAATATCAAGAGCAGTGTCTCAAGTTCAACTATCTGAAGGAGCCAGCAAAGGAAATCCAAAGGGGCAGAAAGAAAGTTGGATGCCTGAGAAAGCAGAGAAGTGTTCCCCCTGAAAAAGAAAAGCCACAGTGAGCAATAGTGCTTAACCACCAAGGAGACCTGAGAGCTCAGAAAATAAAGGAATACAGATGTATCTAGAAAAAAGGTACCGGTAACCTTTGAAACCCAAGACAGAATGAGTGATGAGGCCATGCAAGCACAGATACAATAAACACTCACTCAAGTCTCACAGCAGAACCAACCACAGCAAAGCAGTAAGTTGGATCAGCAAGCCCGCCCCTTCTTCTAAGACAGAGGAATGGGAAAGACAGAAGGGCACAGAAGAGAGGGAGAGACCAAAGACTTGCCGGCTGAGGGGCCACGATGGATATTGGTGCACAGCGAAGATAAAGCTCACCTCTGAGAATACGAACAGGCTTAGGGTTAGTTAAATGTCTAACAGTTTTGCTAGAGCTATTGGAGAAGGAAGGGAGCAGAATGTACTTTCAGTCTCCTCTTCCATTCAAAGACTTTTAGTAGTGACAAGTAGTGAACAAGATGATGGTTCCGATGTGAAGTTAGTGCTCTTCATCTACTAGATTCTGATGCACACATATCCCTGTATCTTAATCCCTATAGCAGAATGCCAATCGATGAACTTACAATGAAGAATATCAACTAACAAATTAACATCCACTACCCTGCATATAGTCTCTGGGAGATCTGGAGTTAAAATGGGGAAATGTGTAGGAAGAGGTAGGGCTATTACTAGTTTCGATTCAATCTCTCAGAAACTATACTGCCCTAATAAGGAAGGATAAAGGTTTGGATGAATGGTTGCAGTAAAGTCTTAACTGAGTACTTACCTCGTGTGTTGGGTTATCATGCCTGCTCCTGTCCGGCCATCACCCATTCGCCTTGCATCATGATAGCCGGGCCCTTGAGAAGGTGGACCATGCCACTCTTTCCTTGGTCCACTTGTGTCCCGTCCATGGCGTTCAACCACATGTCGTTCCTCAGGGTAGTGCTAAAGAATCACATGTTAAAAGTAAAGTTGCTGAAAGCTGCCGGGGGGGCGGGGGTGGTGGTGGTAGGGAGAGGGTGGCTGGGTGATGGACACTGGGGAGGGTATGTGCTATGGTGAGTGCTCTGAAGTGTATAAACCTGTCGATTCACAGACCTGTACCCCTGGGGCTAATAATACATTATATGTTAATTTAAAAAAAAAGTCACAATACCTGCAGCCTCCTGAGGATTCACTTATGCTGATGTGCTCTTAATGTCCAAAACAAACCAATAAGGTATTTGAGAAGAAAAGAGGGCTGAATAATACCAGAGCACATGCAAAGCATTTCCACCTGTTTTGGTACTGAGAAGCTGCTCAGGTTTCAGGGTAGGGTATGGGAGCAGTGTAATTTCTACTTCCATACCTTTCAGCATGCACGTACTTTCTGACTTTTGAGTATTTCTAGATCTATGAATGTATGGTGCCTGGATCAACAGATACATAAAAAGGTAAAACAGTAAGACAAATGAGGGTAGATGTAAGATCGACAAGCAAACGGCACACAGACACAGGAACTGTCCTATTTCACAAAGGACTCATTACTGCTATGACTCCTACAAGGTCTTACACACATGACTATGAAACAGAGTAATGAACATAAGGAAACAAAGGCCACAGAACTAAGGAACCAAGGAGAGCAGACTATGTGATGATACTTAGTCTACAGAAAATAAAGCTAAAGGTACTCTACAGAGAAATGATACTGGCAAAACAAAAAACAGCATTTTCAAGGGAGGAATAAGATCTCTTCCTCAGGATACCTCTTCTAAATGGACATTGGAATGCAGGGGCCAATCTATGAGTTTTTAACCTCGAATAAGGCAGAATGTCTGCATTACAAACCCTGTCTTAAAAGTTCTGCTCAGGATAAAGAGCTCAATGAACTAAATGATCTACTGATAATATCTACTAACTTTTGGGGTGCCTGGGTAGCTCAGTGGGTTGAGCCTCTGCCTCCGGTTCAGGTCATGATCCCAGGGTCCTGGGATCGAGCCCCAAATCGGGCTCTCTTCTCAGCGGGGAGCCTGCTTCCCACTCTCTCTCTCTGCCTGCTTCTCTGCCTACTTGTGATCTCTCTCTGTCAAATAAATAAATAAAATCTTAAAAAAAAAAAATCTACTAACTTTCTACTTATTAGAAACAGGAAAGCTAATAATGCCATCAGGCCCAAATCTGTTTCATGAATGCTCCAGATGAAATGGAAAATGTATAGTGCTATTAGCTAGTATGCCAAGGGATTAAAAAAAACTTCCAGTAAGAAAAATTGCTATAAAATCTAATAGGTATTCAAACACAGGACAAAGCATTAGAGTATCATCAGGTTGGAGGACGGACATACACACAAACCACAAACACACTTCAGAATTCTTTGTTGTATATAATTTAAGAAGATATTCCATTTATGCTACTGTCAACTAATATGCCAGTGTTTCATCAACAGAATGCTTTCAGAGTAGGTAAAAAAGGTTTTGGCTCATCTGAGTTGCTAAGAGATGAAGATACTTCATTAACTTACAAAATATTCAAGTCAATAAAGTGTCACAAGAAAAAGCAGTTAAAAAATATGAACTACTCCACTCACCTACCTTTAGAATTAAAAACAAAAAAGAGACAAAAATTTTATCTCAATTCTACACTCTAACCTACTTAATGAACTAGGAGAATATTTATTTATTTATTACAGATTTTATTTATTTATTTGACAGAGATCACAAGTAGGCAGAGAGAGAGAGAGAGAGGGAAGTGGGCTCCCCGCTGAGCCGAAAGCCCAATGCAGGACTTGATCCCAGGACCCCAAGATCATGACCTGAGCCGAAGGCAGAGGCTTAACCCACTGAGCCACCCAGGTGCTCCGCTAGGAGAGTATTAAAAAAGGGGGGTGGTGGTGCCTGGGTGGCTCATTTGCTTAGAATCTGCCTTCGGCTCAGGTCATAATCCCAGGGTCCTGAAACCGAGCCGCACATCAGGCTCCCTGCTTGGCAGGAAGCCTGCTTCCCCCTCTCCCACTTCCCCTGCTTGTGTTTCTGCTCTCCTGTCTCTCTCTGTCAAATGAATAAATAAAATCTTAAAAAAAAAAAAAAGTTAAAAGTGAGAGAAACGATTTCCCAACTAATCTAAAAGCCTCCATTTCTTAAAACAAAATAAAACCCTCATCTCCAAGAAGGCTCATCTACAAAATTTAACAATGCTCAAATTTCAGCAGGAATTTTAAGAAAAATGGCGTAAGAATTTCAGGGCTAGCATCCTACTTCTTTGGACTATTAATGTTCAATTATTGACAGTAAAAATATGAAAACTACTAAGAGCTTTTTTAAGAACCTCATCTCCCAATTGTTCTATTTAATTAATCTAGACCATCAAAATGGCAAATCCTGGGAATTTATTCCTGAAGACGTAACAATACATCCTTAAGCATTTACCTGTGTTCCACTTCCTCGGTCTGTGATCACACCCCTGTCTCCCTCTCTGTTTCCGTAGCCCGAAGCATTACTGCGATTGCCAGGGGGGGCGCCCCTCACACTGTGTCCTGATACTTCCCTCCCAGATCGTTCCGGCCTTTCAACTCTGTTAAACAAAACCCGAAGACATCTGCGATCAAAACTCTATTACACCTTTTTTTCCTTAAACCCAAATATGTTCTATGCCACCGGCTGGGCCCTGGCAACTAAAGAGATACCTTGTTTCCCGTTTGTCGGCGGACATGCCGCTGTCACTTTTCCAGGTGGTTGGTCTAGATGGATTCGGCCCTGCTTCTCGAGGATGTCTAGGGTGAGTGATATCAGGCCTGTCATGGATGATCACGGTTCTCCTCTCGTCTCGTTCTCCCCGGACTTCTCGCCTGTCCGTTTCCCTAAGTTCATTTCTTGGTGGTGGAGGCTCATTTCTTCTGGAATCACTGAAATTTTTGGGATATCTTTCAAAACCTGGATCTTCTCTTCGTGCAGTAGGACGTGTTTTTTTCCCTTCACTTTGACCAACAAACCGTTCTCGCCTATTGATTATCCAAAACAAAGAACAAAGGTCTGAGATGTACTTACTTGGCCTTATTCTTAATTGTACTTGGATAACTTATAAAAATCACAGCTTCTTTAAAAATTAACTTAAGGCAAAGCCACCAGAAAAGCCACCACTGTTGATTATAATAATTTATATTCTAAATGCCTGGCATGGAGATTGTTGTTTAGCATCTGGGAGGAATTAATATCAAACACTCAAGTGACTACCAGCCTGAATGAAGGAGGTTCTAGTGTGCTCAACAGGTGAAGCACACCCCAAGCTAACAGTATTCTCACCTCGTTTTAAACAAGTTAAGAGGATAAAGGCAATCTACTTAACTTTGTTATGGTAGCCTCTTAAACTAAATTTTTTCTCAAGGTTTATTTATTTAAGCAATCTCTATAACCTGACGTGTGGCTCAAACTCATGACCTCGAATTTTGAATACTGAATCACATTTACATTAATAAAAACAAAAACCAAACATAGGATTTGTTCTGAACACTCAGATCTGACCTGCAGTACTTAAGATTTTTTTTTTTAATTTTATTTATTTATTTGACAGAGATCACAAGTAAGCAGAGAGGCAGGCAGAGAGAGAGGAGGAAGCAGGCTCCCTGCTGAGCAGAGAGCCCAATGCGGGGCTTGATCCCAGGACCCTGAGATCATGACCTGAGCCGAAGGCAGAGGCCTAACCCACTGAGCCACCCAGGCGCCCCAGTACTTAAGATTTTAATAGAGAACCAAAGTTATCATTAGCAAGGCTCACGTACCAAATACAACAATTTTTTTTTCTTTTTTTTTAAGATTTTATTTATTTGAGAGAAAGCAAGCAAGAGAGAGCATGAGCTGGGGAAGAGGCAGACAGGCAAGGGAGAAACAGACTCCCCACTGAGCAAAGAGGAGCCCGACATGGGGCTCAATCCCAGGACCCTGGGATCAGGACCCGAGCCAAAGGCAGATGTTTAACCTATTGTTTAACCCCCAAATATAGTAACTTTCAAGATATCTATATACCTTTCAAAAGATGAAGACTGTACTGCTGAACTCTCAGGAAACCTGCCCCTCTCTCGGTGATCAAAGTCATTAAATCTGTTTTGCTGGCGAGAATAGTCAGATCCATGGCTGAATCGTGCATCTGTATCTAGAGACAACTTTTTACTCTCGTTCCAGTAAGGATCATCTCGCCTTGAAGAGAAATAATTGCTCATTTATATAAATTAGTTTAATAATAATCCAAGAACACTAACTTGGAGTCATACATACCACATACTAGGAACTGTGGATAGAGGGCTAATAAACTCAAGACATAAAACATTTTGTTACAAGAACAGACTAGCGAAGAATTAACTATCAGATGGCATAAAGTAATATCATGTTAGAGAAATCTCACAGGAGAGAAAACAGGTGAAAATGGTCTGTTTTAATATTTGTAAATGGAAAAGACAGATACTACTTTATAAAATTCTAACCAACAGTACACAACTTTTTACAGTCATACTTAACTTCCGAAAGGTTAGATAGGTAAGTCCCAAGCACAATTCATTCATTCCATGTATTGCTCACCACTATCAATTAAATCTCACAGAACTTATACGAAGAAACTTCAATGACTGCATTTGGAAATCTATTTTTAAAAATCTTTATTTATTTATTTATTTGACAGAGAGACAGACAGAGATCACAAGTAGGCAGAGAGGCAGGTAGAGAGAGAGAGAGAGGAGGAAGCAGGCTCCCCGCCGAGCAGAAAGCCCGATGCGGGACTTGACCCCAGGACCCTGAGATCATGACCCCAGCCGAAGGCAGAGGCCCAACCCACTGAGCCACCCAGGCGCCCCCCCTCCATTTGGAAATCTATTAAGCAGCATGAACACAAACACACAGTGCAACCCTTCCCAGTTCACAACTTGCAAATTTATCTGCACCACCCTCTAAGAATTCTCAAAATGGGTCTGAGTTTGAGAACCATCACTGAAGCCTATGATGGTGATGTATTTCCAGTCATAATGGAAAAACATTTGTCAATAGGAAGGGAAAGGGAAAAAGAGCAGACTCTTCCTACTTGATAAGCATTGGATCCACTCCCATCCCTACTGATCACGACCTTTTATTCCAGCGACAGTTGCCTACACTTGCTACTCCTCCAATCAGCTTTAAATCAGTTTGAAAGGCCTAAGATAGCGCGCGCTGTTAAAGAAGAAAGCAGGCAACTACCTATGATCTACATCACGTGGGCGTTTCAAAGAATTCCTTTTCTCTTGTTCGTAACGAAGCTGCTGCTGTTGCCTTCTCAGCTCCTCTCGTTCTCGAGCAATACGTTCAGCTTCCTTACGACGTTCCTTCAGACAACACAGAAGGAAGAACCAACCAATGCAAAATGAAAACATAAGGTAAGTACATGGGCAACCTTGTTTTCATCCTGTCATTAAGAAACGACCAAAGGCAAGCACCGGGCAAAACACACACCTGGGACAAATACATAAACAAAACTGACTTCAGAAATCAGTAATCTAGGCTATGGCTATTGTTCTACAACATTAAAAATAACGGGAATTGGGTGGTGGAAGCTGGCAGGTAATGGGGAAGGTCAGATTTAGTTTCATCATTTGACTGAAACAAAGGCACCTGAAGGGAATTAGATATAAAGTTCTTAAAACCCTGGATACAGTTCTGCAAAGAGAGGCATTATTTCCTTCCAGCCTTGGGAAATCATTCCCACTCTACAATGTAAGGAAATAAGTTATTATTTGCGGAGACTGGGATAGTGACAGAGCCTGGATTACAACTACTCTGGACTCATAGTCCTATGCTCAGACTATTAGGCTGCCATGATTGCAGAGCTTGGGTTATTACCAATTGGCTCGAACAAAGTCACGACTAAATGTATTTTGAACTAGCACCTAAGTGATTGATATCTTTCAGGGACACTTAATAAATGCTCATTAGCTGAGCTCATTCTATAGAAGCTTTACAACAAGTAAAGCAAATTTTAGGGCAAAAATCACAGGGTTTGAAAAAGGTCAGTTATTTAAGATGAAAAGATTTTCTGACTGCACCTGTTCAATACGAATGCGTTCCCTTTCCAAGCGTTCGCGTTCCATTCTCTCTCTCTCTAGTTTTTGCCTTTCAATTTCTAGGCGCTCTCTCTCTCTCTGTAAGCGTTCCCGTTCTTCCCGTTCACGAATTATTCTAATGCGTTCTCGCTCTCGACGCTCTCTTTCTGCAATCTCTCTTCGTCTAACAAAAATCAGTATTTAGAAATACTTAAATTATGCTAGCACTGTGTGAAAGAGAATAGCTTTTGAGTTTGAATTTTTCCTCGAGGTTGGCAATTTTAAACTTCAACTCAACCTAAGTAGTTTTAATGTAATTGGAAAGAGAACTCAAAATAAAACTTTAAACAGATTCCAATGCTGTCACTTATTTATTAGACTGTCAACTGAGCAGCTGAATTTTATAGAGTAGTTGCCTCTTAGAGGATTCCTGTTTAAATAAAAATCCCATAATAGCCCATTAGTGAATCCACATTTTAAAAAGGAGATACTCTACATATATGAATTTCCAAAACTACAACTTCTACTGTTTTTGAGAGGAAAATTTCCAGTATCTAGTATATGGTCTACCTCCTTAAACAGGTGTACCTTATTTTGATGAGTTGGGATCATAACCATCAACATGAATTATAGCAAATGCTACATATAATAAAGTGCTGCCTTTGCTTGAAGGGCTTTCTCAGTGTTCACTGGCCCATGCTTCTTTGAGTCAGGAGGCAGTTCAAATGTTTGATGAACTCAATGAAGTTACTGTATTGGAACTAGAAGTCATGTTTTTGTCATCCCCTCACTCTAAGGCCCTCCATGTACTCTACTAGCATGTCTTCTTCTAGTAACCCAGTGGTTCTCAGCGGCTCAGTGCTGCACCCATGGAAATCGGAGGGACATTTTATCACAAGCAACCATGGGGGCTGTTAGCAGGACTTAGGCAGTGGGGACCAAGGATCCTAAGTATCTTTTGAAGCATGGAATAATCAGGATAGTTCTGCACAACAAAAACTGCCCAACAATTATACCTTTCAAATGCCATAACGGACATCCATGTCATTAAAACAAAACAAAACAAAATCACCTTAAAAAAAATTGTAGCCTAAGACTTGACTCGTTTTAATAAATGCTAGGTTGGTTTATTTGCTTTGGCATGGTTTTTATATAAAAACTAAAATTTCTAGAAATGCAACTCCATGTAAATTAAAGGAAAAATGATACTTTCTTAAGGCCTTCACCAAGAGCTGTTCACCATTTCAGAAATCAGGTAGTAATGTCAACACCAAGCCTGGTATTTGACTTACCAAAATGACACACCAATATCAGTCTGCATTTGTAGCTGTCACATTTTCATTGAGTCTAAAGAGGGTTGTAAACATCTGACTACTTCATTAGGTCTTCTAGAGAGCCGTGCCTAAACATTCATATCTGGAATATATGCTTCATTATAATTTGCTTTTATTTCTTCTTTAGGTTAGAATTAAGGCATTATATTGTTTTTTTGGAAATTATTTATAAAGGCATATTATGCATCTGTAGGCCTATTATGCATCAATTACTTTTCAGCAGAGTAAAGAGGATGCTGCGACTTTTTTTTTTTTTTTTTTTTTTAATATAAAAGGAGTGCTTGTCTGACATACCTGAGAATCACTGCTCTGGTAGGTCCTACTCTCTCATCCTAACTTATCATATAAAGAGTAATCTAAGCATACTGGGACTTCAAAAAAAAAGGAGGAAAAAATGGGTTCTGAGTAACACCAGGATTATTTCCTTCTAATAAAGTATGTGGCAGTCATAGTACTATGTAAGCTGTCACATGTGTCTGGTTGTTCCTAACACTCCTGTGAATGAATAGACGAAATCCCATGACAAAAGACCTCTCAATGAGATAGGTTAATATTTGGAAATTTATATTAAAAAACACTTTCACAAGAATATTTTAAGTGGCATCCAAAAACTGATACAGGAAAGCAATGGTGGCATTCATGGTGAACTGCTGAGATGCTGCCACTAAAAATGAAGTGTTTTGTTTTGTTCTCTGTTGAGATAGAGGTTGAACACAATAAGGTTCACAAGGCGAATCTTTCTTCACTTGGGCTCTAATCCAAAATATAATCAATTTTTCCTAAAATGTCGACATGCTACTTTGAACAATGTAGCTTACACTATCTTATCTCAACATCATTTCTTTCTATAAAGTTATGTTTTTCATGGCGGCAGCTTTGGAGTAGAGGAAAGAGCATTGGACTTGGAGTCAGAAGACTTGGGTCTGAGTCCCGACTCTGCCACTCATTAGCCATGTGGCATTGGAAGAGTCATTTAGCCTCTCTGGGCCTCCATTTTTTTCAATTATATAACGGGCACACCTAATCTTAAAGAACAGTTGAGACAGAAGTAACAGTTGGAAAGGTAATTTATAAATTATAAAATGCTATACAAACTTAAGAAATCATTAGGTTTTACTGCACTTAAAAGTGGCCAATAGCTTTCTGTGGGAATACAATTTCTAGAAATCTGGTTTGTAACTAGCATAAAATTTGTACCTATAGTTAAAGACAGGTATAAAATAGACTCTTTTCCTACCTTCGAAGTTCCATTGCTCGTCGCAATCTTTCAAAGCGAACTAAATGCTCTCTTAGTCTTTGTTCCTTCATCTTTTCAAAAGGCAAGATGTCTTTCCTTCTATAGTCTTTGTCTCTTTTTTTATCTAGGCTAGCTCTCTCCTTTTCCTTGCTCCTTCCATGAATCTATAGGAAAAAAAATTATAACAGGACTAGAAGTTAAAATAATTTGGGGTTTTGGTTTTCAAGTTAGGCTGGTCATTTAAAAAGCTTAAATGAGGGACGCCTGGGTGGCTCAGTTGGTTAAGCGGCTGCCTTCAGCTCAGGTCATGATCCCAGCGTCCTGGGATCGAGTCCCGCATCGGGCTCCTTGCTCGGCAGGGAGCCTGCTTCTCCCTCTGCCTCTGCCTGCCTCTCTGTCTGCCTGTGCTCGCTCTCTCTAACAAATAAATAAATAAAATCTT